>JBAMIH010000219.1:0-50290 GCA_038501795.1 Pseudopleuronectes americanus
AAACAAAAACAAAACAAAAACAAAAAACAAACAAAAAAAAACAACAAACAAAAACAAAACAAAAAACAAAAAAACAAAACAACAAAAAACAAAAAAAACAAAACAACAAAAAACAAACAAAAAACACAAACAAACAAAAACAACAAAACAAAAACAAACAAACAAAAAAACACAAACAAACAAAAAAACACAAAAACAAAACAAAACAAAACAAAAAACAACAAAACAACAAAACAAAAACAAACAAAAACAAAACAAAAACACAAAAACAAAAAAACAAAAAACAACAAAACAAACAACAAAACAAAAAAACAAAACAAACAAAAACAAAACAAAAAAACAAAACAAAAAAAACAAAACAAAACAACAAACAAAAGACAAAAAACAAAAAAAACCAAACAAAAACACCACAACAACAACAAAAACAACAAAACAACAAAAACAACAAGAAACACAACAACAACAACAAAACAGCAAAACAAAAAAAACAAACCAAAACCACAAAAAAGAAAAAAAAAGACAAACCCTCCCAAAAAAACAAAACAAAACAACAAAAAACACAAACCACACAAAAAACCTACATACACAGCAAAAAACCAATAACAAAAAACAAAAAAGCAAACCAACAACAATAAACAAAACAAAAAAAACACAACAACACAAAACAACCAAAAAAACACAACCAACCAAAAACCAAAAACAAAAACCCCTCCACTTAAAGTACCAGCCATACAACACAGACAAACAATCTGCCACCAACGTGACAACCACTACACTAACAACACGCAACACACACCTCAAATAAAAGAAAACCACACACCAAATGACCCACCCTCAAAAAAACCCAACACGCATCAACGGCAATAAAAGCACCCAGCGAAAAAAACAGAAATGAAACAGCCTTACAAAAACACAGTGCAAAGAACTCCACAAACAAAAAAAAAACACGAAAACATTAACAGACGTGGCCAAATAAGGTGGTCTGAGGGTGAGGGGAACACATCCAGGGAAGCGGGCGGAAAGGGCAACGGATGGGGGGGGGAGGGGGGAGGGGGGAGGGGTTGGGCGAGGAGGGGGATCTGTTTAGGTGGGTATCGATGTGGGATGTTGAGGTTATACTATGAGGATTATTGTATGTATATTAATACGCTTTGACGTTTAAGGGCACATAGGCAGATCGGGAATAAAACATTTAGAATGTGACGTCGTCCATCGTGACGGGTAGTAAGGGAGGTCACTAGCTGCTCAGTCCGACATAGACAGTCTTCACACACCTCTCCGATATACAACACCAAAGCAACAATGGACGGCTGCTATACCATACTAAAGGACTCACAACCTATAATACACACAACCCAATACACAAAAAACACTCCCCTACCACGATAACCGAAACATAATTGTGCCCTACCCCCGACAGCCATACTACCCGGTCCCCCGAATCGCATACTAGCCCCCCCTGGCCAAACCAAAAAGACCTCAACCACCACCAGCTAACACTCAACCCACTATCCTACACCCAAGTCCCCAACCCAAAATACAACCAAATCAATTCACACAAACGAAGCACGACAAAATAACACAAACAAGAAAAAATCATTCCAAAAAGTAATTACCCATCCAACGAAATACAACAAAAAACATCTGACAACAACTCTCAGAAACACGAATGGGACACAACTAGAAAAATTATCACCTAGAAAACCCATCAAAATCCATGAGCAGCAAAAAATACCACACAGATAACCAAACAACTCCCAAACAGACAGAAAAACACCACACACAACTCAGAAAACACGACAGCCACTAGCCTACAACCTTCAACACACAATGTAACTAAAAGGACCTGCTTGCAACACTGGACAACGAGATGTAAGCAAAACTAACACCAATGAGCAAAGAACAACTCGCACGACAACCTAAAAGGCCAGACAAATCAAAAAAATGTCAAACCAACACAACAATACGACCTGGATAATCATGCAGAAAAGAAACAACGCCAAAACCTAGGATAATCATCCCTTACAGTCCAAAAGACACACCAGTAACCGACAGAAACCATACAAACCAAAGAGAACAAACAGACCGTCACAAACTAGCAAAACTGTGACCCAAACAAACGGTGTCGACATATTACAACACGATCATGCGCATTGAACCTTGTAGGGTGCCCAGAGCTCACCCAAAAATAGCAGAAACAGTGTCAGATCATAGGTATAGACTGCAAAACAATCAAACATACACGTCAAACAAAGGACGACCGCGAACAGCAAAACACTGTGCGACCAAATATGATATCATCTACAAAACATAGAGACAAGCGGCACAGCGGAAGAGAATACGACAGACACAAAGTTAAGCAAACACTGAGCAAAGAAATAACAGCACCAGCATATCATACAAACAACTAATAAATAGTAAAAAATAATGGAAGACCACCACAACCCACGCTAGATCTCAAACAACACAAATCACTCCATTTGCAACAGCAATCTAAAGCGAGACACACCTACACTACATCAACGTCTGAAAGTCAAAATAACCACCTTCAGTACCACAACAACTACACAGCACAAATATACATAGCTACCACTTCCAACAAAGGAAAACGAAATCCAAGCAAAACACCGTTCCATACCCCATACCATAAAAAAAAACTTACGCTACAAAACACACATTCACCCCTCCACAACACAAAACAAAGTGGACAACACCAGTAACATACAAGCCCTCAACGCAATTGTGCTATCTACACGTCAACGCTCCGCAAAACTACCAGCAAAAGCAAATAAATATAGCTGCGAAAACATGACAAAGCCACCCATATCAAACACTACATCCAGTCTATCTGTCAACTCTGAAAATCACACCTAGTCCAGATCTTGCTAAACGAAGCAAAAAGTCATCCAGCACACAAGTAGACAAACGCATCACATAATAAAACACAACAAAACAATAAGCATAACGGTAGACAAAACTAAAAACCTAACAGCAACCAAAGCCTCGAGGTACAAATCAGGAACACAGCAAAAAATCTCTCTCGTTCCCAAACAGTACAAACTCTCTAAAACAACAGAACAGCAGTCAAAACAATTCCACAAATAACATATAGCCGAGATGGCTGTAAGCAACACAGAGTACTATCCACCAAAAAAAAAACACTACGAGACACAGGACCACAATGTACACTGGGAAGCACGCCACATACACAAAACACAAACACCTCTGGCGACACAAGGCAACACAGTTCCCACCTCCAGTAGCAGAGCGCCAACATACCAGGAGAACCTGGAACAACAATACAAAATAACGAAAGAAACCAAAAAACAACAGCTGCAACAGCAAGTGAAAATTATACAACCAATAAAACAAAACACTTAAAAAAGCAACACCACCGACTACAGACCAACGCACAAATAAAAGCAACCCCAAACTGCCGCCATATCCAACATAACAACCGCACTGCTCGCAACTAACAAGCAGAGCACAACCCACCACAAACACATAGTAAATCTATTACCCAAAAAAAAGCACATACGCAACATAACCACTAACCTCAACAATGCGAATACAACATGACAAAGGTACAACAAAGAAAAACTAAGCCAAACATTAAAAAAGCATTAACAACGCGACGACCTTTCGTCACACTACCATCCACCACACGATCAATACAGCCACAATCAACTAACCATCCAACAACAAACTCCCAACACAAAACAATCAAACAATAAATCAATGGCAATGTGAGACCAAAACAAAAACTGCCCAAAAATACTACACTAACAATTAAACAACCCCAAGCCAAACGAAACAAAGTAATGCCCCATATAAAAGCCAAATACACGACGTTCATAACTACATCCCAAACTCCCACCAAACACATCCAGCAACACAAAAACTGCGAGCCAAAGTCACAAATACAACCACCCAACAAGACAAAATGCGGAGGCGGCCCACCTAGAGGTTTAAAAAAAAAACGCAAACGGTCACCACACCTATCTCCCCAACATAAAGACAAAAATACCGAGAGCACTAACCAAACACTAGAGCACAAACCTTCATTCACGCGAACCAAAAGATACATACGCACCTAGTGTTCAATACAACCCAACTTATAGAGGACTATAACCTGCAAGATCAAGGTCCCCATGGTCCCCACACACATGCTGTGGTTCGACTACCAATCACTCTACAGCACCACGAACCTAAGAAAGAAGACATCACCCCATTATGCACAAAACAAACTCCGAACCACAGACCACAACTACAAAGTGTTAAACGCCACAAAAAAACAGCCACAGCAAAACAAAACATACAACGAAGAGGCAGACACAAAACCACTCAGTCAACTCTGCGCAAAGCATCAATCAACAATCGACAATCACTATAACATGACAGCACTAACACCGTTCACCACGCAAGATATATGCAAAAACAGCTCAACAAACACAATAGAATATCCGAGCCACTAGACAGAAGCATCACCAAACACTCAACAACCTCCCTACCATATATCCCACGACAACGCAACCAACAAGAGGCCAACATACATAAACAATTCAAACTCCTACCACAGCCAACGCAACCCCCAACACAAACCTAAAAAAAAACACCAAAAAAACGACAAGAGCAACCCTCATACAACCACGCCTCAGCAACACTAAACACCCATGTAAATGAGCAAGCAACACAAAACAATCAATACACCCAGTCCACAATCAGCAACCAAGAGAGACCTACTCACTAAAAACCACCCTGTCACCCCATAACAGATACACGAGCCACCACCTACCCAACCAGCCACCATTCAACTACCCACACCACCCCTTAGTCAACAACAAGCAATGCCAAAGAAGCAACGCAAACTGGTCCAACTAATCTACTAAATTGTAGCCCCCACACAACAATACCCACCAGCACACTAAACCCCCAAAAATATCGCCAAGGACAGATATACACAACTGTACCAAAAGCGATCTTCACAACACTTCGTCCGACATTTACACAGCGCAACAAGTGTAGCACTATAAGGGCACACAAGACAAAAATTACGACCAAACAAAAAAGAATAACATGAACAAAAAATAAAAAAAATAAACTCCACCCAAACATACAAGAAACAAAATTAGCACACTTCTTGCATAACCCACTTATACACACCGTACACGGCGCAAAACTCAGAACCCAATTGAGAGCCAGAATCTAGTTGAAGTTAACGTAAAACAACCTACTGCACATTAAACCAATGACCAACGACAAATGCAAAACAAAAGCACACAGTTAAGACCGATCACCTAAAACAATCACATGCCCCAGGACACCAACCTAGCCCACAACATGCACCAACACCCGCAAGCTGAACAAAAGCAAACTTGAGGACCCACAACCGAATCACACCTAAGCAAGACGACACTCACTGGCAAACCCGCCGTTACACCCGGACAAGTTGGCCACCCCAAATGGCCAAACACGTTTCACACCACCAAACATCCACATTTGACACCACACAACCATATAAAGACCAATCCCTACACCTCACGCCACGTTTCCAGAACATTTACCTTGCTAAACCTTAACCAAAAAAAGTCCACTATTAGGAGCCCCGCTACATCAAAAAATGAAATAAAACATACCAAACATCCTCCAGACACAACCAACAGAGAAAACACCCTCCGAAAAGCAAAACACTCACCAGCATAGCCCCCACATTATTGTCACTATAAAACAATAAAACCCGTAGTAAACCAACCACCGACTAGCACCACACAAACATTGCACCAGCAACAAACAACCCTACTATAAAATAGACACGTACCGTAACCCAAAAACGTTAATGTCACACACATCACACTTACCAACCAACCTAAACGACTCACGGACCCAACCCTACAAAAACGAAGCACCCGCAACCACTCAAACACAAGCCGAAAACCACCAACCAACCCAAACTCACAGACACACTAAAACTCTAAGAAAACGAGATCCACAAAACCAAAATCACCACATATGGCCCAAGTTAGTGACACTGCCCTCCACCACCACCACCTACACACTAGAATAATCAAGGGCAAACACACAACTCAAAAGACCACCCCCACCGAACAGCCCTAGCTAACAACCCACAAGAGACACACAATATCCAAAACTGCAAAAACAACGTACATACCATCCCACCTAACAACAGACCTCAACCAAATATACACGAAATAAGATCACCCCACGCTAGAACCCAAAAAACAACTTCCCAGCTCAAATCCAACAGCTCACAAAATAAGAACTACCCAATCCACTCAAAAGACATACATAACATCATATCAAATAAGACTAACCAATCATTAGAGCTAAGTTCAGTTACAAAGTGTACAATACGAAACATCAACTCATCACAAAGCACACACAACATTCAACTACGAAACCCACATCAATATCGAGTAAGATTCCAAAACTGCCCACCTCCAACTCCCAAACCAGTAAGCACAAAAATATCTAACATAAAATCTAATGACATAATAAAAATCAACACCAACACCTGGATAAAAAGGCCACATAACTATCCACCCCCACAAAATCCATTACACAGCAAAACTGGTGTCAACAAAGGCGGGTTACCACAGACGAGCAAAGACTCACTGCACTATAAAATTTAGCCCCAATGCAACAATCAATCGTGCAGCTCGCATTCAAACACCCAACTTCAAATAATCACCGCCTCAGATATGTCCTCACCACCCGTCATCTAAAGACCACTCAATGCACGGGACAACGGTCCTACTCAAACGAAGTATATAACAGACACTCCTAACAAAGATACCAAATCATCTGAGTTTCAAAACATCCGTTGCTAAACATCAGCATATACATACACCTCCACTCCACAACAAAATCTGCCCCCTACAAACACCCTAACCTCGTCGCCCCTAAAACTGTGGGGAAAAAAACAAAGCTAAAATACGCCCGCACACAAGTCTATAAAAAGTCAACACACACCAGCCCGCAACAAGAAAGAGCGAAGCAACTAACAGCGAATGTAAAAACCTTCCCTTACCAAAAAAAAGCAAACATATCAAACGAGAACACATAAATGTCAACAATGAAAAATTTGTCTATAAAACTTTTGCAATTGCCCCACCATATGTGTACATATCCTATACTTAACATACAGACCATCAAACCAAAAAAATCAAACATAACACACACCAAAAACGCATAACGCAAATAATAAGCAATATAGCAACACACACACCATCCACAAACGCAAACCAAAACAATCCAGAGCAACAGAAAGACAACAACGGAACCACAGACTTCCGACAACTCACTCGGTATAGCAACAACCAGCCCAGGTGACTAAGTGAGACAAAAATATGGCAGCAAAAGCATCTGTCAGACTCAGTCACAACCACCAAAAAATAAACTCTCACACAAGACAAAAGTACATCCAAACCATGACTCATGCAAACATCAGTCAGACAACCAACAAACGCAACTAGAATCAAATATACCCACCAAAAGAGATTCCAACTGCCTACCTAGCGCCAGAAGCAAAAATCCCAGATACACTTCCAACAAGATTCAGAAGGCCAAAAACATCCAAACAGTTCACTACTGACGTACAACATCTAACAAACAAGAACTTAACAATTCCGAAAAACAAAACGCATAATCGCACACACACCTAAGAGAGCAGAATAACACAATAGGCAAATGACAACAACTAAACGTGGGACGAACCACTGAGACAAACTGAGTCAGCACAAAGCATCATGCAAACAGGGTCACAAACGCACATCCTACACAGACTCCACAACAAACCAAACAACTAAATCACACCGTAGAATCCAGCATATCCGCCACAGCGTGCACTTGTGCACCCATGAGCACACTGCAAAACATTTATATGATAAACAAAGCACCGCAGAACCCACGAGACTCGATCGTAACTTAAGCGACAAGCAAACTTAATCGCATAATTAGTGCAACAACAAACTGAACAATGACAAACAAAGGTGCAAACAACTTAAAAAAATAGCCAACACTCAAACCCCAATATGCCGACTGTTAATACAGTTTCAAACCGCAAGCGCGCTCAACTCAAACTAGCGATTCAATAATATACAGCCAAGTCCCAAGCATCCATGACCGAAACAAACAAAAACACAAAGTGTAAAGTTCACAACCATATCCGACGCAACAAGACATAACCACACCCAAAACTAACCAGACCATACACCCACACCCATTCACCTAGGATCTAGCGCGACACAAAAACGGACCACACACCACAAAACCACGTCGCACAGGGTGATTGCGACGCGAACCGAATCCCGTATTAGCCACACCGCATTTCACGAGAGCAACACACTAAACACAGTCTCCCGCCATAACAAAAACCTCGCAACTCAAACCTAGACACATTGCTCCAACAATAATCCCAATATCCAGAAGCCATCCCAAATACGGTCGCCACACACCTATCATGATAAAACAAAAAGGCAATACGAGTCCCAACAAACAATATGATACGGCAAACACCCCAAGTCACTAAACTATAGAGGCATGAAGGGCCTCCAGCACTATAGCCTCACCCACCTAAAAACAAAACTTCAACAAAACTAGACAAACAGCAACCAAGCCGATCACTTAACAGACAGCTTACGATCCACAGACACCACAGGCCAGTGCCCGAGGACCACTACCGAGGACACTGAGAATCGACTCCCAATCACAAACTCCATGACCTCCCTCAATGGCAAAAACCGAAGACGTGAAGAGACAGCTGCACCAACACAACCATCTAGATGAGTACAAAACGATCACCAAACCTATCACTATAGCCACTGCAAAAACTGCAAAGACACGCAAAAATGTACAACCAACTCCAGTAGTCAACCAAAACCAGTGCACACCCCACCAGACCAATCAACTATAGAGGGTCAGGGCAAAGCAACGAAAGCACAAGGACCCCTACCACAAAAATTAGCAAACACAAGGCTCAAGAAAACGAAACACAACTCCCTTAACAAATATACAAAAACAAGAAACCACCTACATCCCCACCAAACACAAGTCCCACACAACTCTCACAAAAACCACAACAAAACCAAATCATTCCGACACTACAAAGCACAATCCACTCGGCCAAGCACAATAACCACACAAACACCACAACTAAAGCGCACCATTAGACCCCCCACACCCCCAACGACTCACCCTGAACAACGCCTTACCCAAAAACACGAGATTCAACATAACTCGACCTCCAAAATAACACTCCACGCAATACCTTCCCTACCGAAATCTGAATAAAAACACAAGCCAAAGAAGCGTGACACACACATCCAAGGAAAACCTTGCATACTGCCTTCGATTTACAAAACCACTTATAAACGCACCACCTTCAACAACAAAAGAAATCACACCAACCAGCAATCAAACATCTGCCCCCAATGCCAACACACAAATCCCACAATCCATATCCCAGCGAAATCCTATACAACCCAGCCAACCATTAACATCGCGCAGCCCACAACACATTGCACCTACACGTTGAAACACTGTGGGAGCATCGCCAGTAGTGCAACCAAAACGCTTAGTAGGTACTATAAGGCGACAAAAACTACGCAAAAATAATCAACAAACTAAACAAAAACAGTTAACATGGCGACATAAACAAAAAAGCAACAGCGCAAATTAATGAGCACACCATCCGTTCACACGCCGAAGTTAAAGCTCACCAATTGCAATCTACCTTTTGGCCAAAACACTATCTGGCAAAACGAACACAAATAAAGGAACAATAAAATAGTGCACACAACATTCGAAAAACATACCACGTAAAATTGCACCTCAGCACACCAAACTCCAAAACCAACCATACCCAAACCCTTACAGCGCGACACCAACAACACCAGACTCAAAAAAAACAAAAACAACAAAGACTATAAACGCCCGCAAAAAGTAACTATTCAGAACTACTGCAGTACCACAGTCATCGTCTACAACTCCATACTCCAGCAACCTCGATCCAAACTCAAAACATCACACCACAACTCAATCGCCAAACTCGAACGCCCCTTACAACGGACCCCACACACAATCAGTCTATAGGCAAAAAACCTCCCTCAAAGACTCGCGAATAGTGTATATTTGAGTTCCTATGACATGCAGCAGCTAACTCCCTGCTAACCCGACCTAAAGTCTTTGGTGTGTAAGTGTTCCAGTGCAGTTTAGTGTCTTAATGTTGCTTTAGAGGCACAGTTGCTTCATGCTGCCAAGAATAAAAGTCTGCGGGAAACATAAATCCATGTAATTTACGGCTGTGAAAATTGTCTGCTTTAGAATAGACCAAATATCAAACATCGGCGGCTTCAATCAAATTTTCCAAAACACAGTTTATGTGTGTATGTAAGAGATCAAGAAACATATCGTCCACACATCTGCAGAAGAGGAAAACCTGCTATTAGCATGTCAGAGCGCAGGGCTCAAGTGCACCACTCAATACACAC
The DNA here is from genome assembly GCA_038501795.1 of Pseudopleuronectes americanus. Lineage (NCBI taxonomy): Eukaryota > Metazoa > Chordata > Actinopteri > Pleuronectiformes > Pleuronectidae > Pseudopleuronectes > Pseudopleuronectes americanus. The sequence goes on from JBAMIH010000219.1 coordinate 10,509, forward strand.
AGGCAATTGCAAACTTTTGGCACGCACACACACAAACACACACCAGCAGCCAGAAAGAAAACAATAAAATGTCAACGATGAAAAGGTCGTCGAGGGACAACAGACGAGCCTCCACATGCCTCCGCTCACGATGTGCGGTGCCGTATTCCGCGTCTTGAGATCAAAGGCGGCAGCGTGACGGCGGCGTCCGCACTGCCGATAGCGCAGCTGTCACTCACGCAGCAGAGTGTCATCCAATCTGAGGCTGTAAGTCGAGCTCGGCAGCGCGCAGCCCTGAACTCAATGGGAGTTCTGGTAATAAGGGAGGCGAGGTTTTAGCAGCCACTTCCAGCAAACTCATCACAAAATGCCTGCTTAGTGTACAGTTCACAAACGGTAACATTATCTCTCTGTCCTCTCTGACAATGGGCCCGTCTGTTCCTCCTGTCATCTCCTCGATTTTTCACCACAACAACAGCCATTTTAATTTTTTTGGAGGGGGTACTTTTTTTCCTCTCCCTTCCAATATTGCTCTCTCCTTTCATACCTACAAGTACTGTACTTGAGTACAATTTTGAGTTATTACTATCTTGCCAGAGTACTACTATTTTACCCAAATTTTACTCTCTAAAATGTATTTCATGGCTGTGGAGTATACATACAAGATAAAATGTGACACAATGGTTCATGTTAAGCAACATGTGAATTTATGAAATAGCTCAAATTAGCTCCGCCCCCACAAGCTGCACAATTTATCCTTTGGAACTAGAATGGGCAAGGAAAATATTCTAAATGTCTATTCCTGGTCGGCTCTTATGTTTTAACTATCAACAGATTATGTTGTGATTCAAAACAGACAACAAATCTAACTAATTTTACAACTTTACTACATGAATGTCGTCTTTCTTCTTCCATTCCCCTTCTTCTCTCCCCCACCTCCCATATCAGCTGACCGCTCCTGTTTGTAATCCACACAAAACCAGCGGGGCTGTAATCTGTCAGCTTCCCGCTCCTTCTGACGTGCGCCATTTTTCAATCAGCGCCACCAAGTAGCCTAATCCCTATTTATTAGCCCAGTTAGCCTATATATAGCCGCCATCACACGCATCCGCTGCGGAAACACAGCAAACGGCAAGGAGCGACTGCGGTATTTATATTAAGCAGCTTAGTTTGTGTAAGGGCCAATGTCTTTTTAAAATACCAGGGAGGACTCAGGAGGGATTAAATCGGTTCAAACTGACTTTTTTTTCTTTTCTTACGCAGGAAGGCGGGAGGGAGAAGGAGAAGGAAGGGAGGAGCGGGTGCAAAGATTGTTTTCAAGGTGAACATGGGAGGAGGAGTGCAGGAGTGAGGCAGAGTCCACCTATGTGTCAGCTCAAGTTTTGTCAATATCCATATGAAGGATCCTGCTGTTGTCCTGTTGTTGCAGTCCTTGTGTGCGACTGAACAAACAATGGGTGGTTGGTTTCTTTTCCAATGCAAAAGCCACGACACTTGTGTTTGTATTTTTATTGTGCAGAAGCTGTCATGGGGGGGGGGTGACGGTGAAAAATGAAAACCACATCAGAGGAGTGAACGGGGAATCAGAGGCTCCTGCACCTCAATGAAAGAGGCAGATGCTTGATCTCTTTGGAGCATTTTCTACAACTGAATGATACAAATTAATATGTAACTACAGACAAATATGCACATGGCTATTAAGGATCATCAGACTTCATTAGAAAAATCTGCACAAAATGCCACACTGTACTGACACCGACTCACAACTTACCAAGGACTCTTCTTTTTATGAGGTGAATGTCCCCCTGCATTCAGCGTGCTATGCATTCTTTTTTCTTTTTTTTAAATCTGCAGCATTTGTATGTGTGTGTGTGTGTGCACTGTACGCCCCCAGCCTTCTAATATGGTGCAGTAGAGCAGAGCCCGTGTGTGTGTGCGTGTGTGTGTAGTGTAGAATCCTACGCAGCGCTTGGCAAGAGTGAGCAGGAGAGAGAAATTTTGACAGAGTGCCAAGTCGACCTCATTTCCCCTACTCAGTGTGTGTGTTTGTGTGTGTGTGAGTGTGTGTGTGTGTGTGTGTGTGTGTGTTGCAGTCGCAGCAGTACTGTAGCAGCACTAGCCAGCTTGGCTCAGCTCACGGCTCCCGGATCTCTGCCCTGCACTTTATACATGTAACTCAATCCACACCGCCGCCGCACAACCCTACACAACCCCTCCATCACCAACACACACTGACACACACACACACACACGGATACCTGCCGTATACATGAATGCACACAATGAAGCTGGTCAAACACACACGCATACACACACACACACACATTTTTCTCCTCTTCAGCTGATTTAGCATCTTCAGGAGTCAACAGGTCAAACATACACTGGTACTTACAGGTCACAGTACAGGTCACAGTACAGGTACTGTACAAACTGTGCTCAGGGGATTGTGTGTGTTTGTGTGTGTCCGTGTGTTAGTGTGTCTCTACCCGGTATATGACTCTACATGATATATATGGAACAAGCTCTGGATTTGACATATTCAGGCAATAACAATAAATTAAACAACGGAATGTGATGTGACACAATTTTTGGACTGCCTATGTGTATGTATATGAATGTGTGTGAGCGTGTGATAGTGTGTATGAGTGTGTGTGTGTGTGTGTATGTGTGAATGTATATGAGTGTGTGCTGCATGTGCGCATCCCTGGCACTGCGCCCGACTGTTCTCCCCAACACAAGGAACTCATTGACCTGAATCGGTGCAGAGCCGCACCCCTCCTCAGGGCTGCTGCAGAGACTCTAGGGAGCCCCTGGCGGTCAGAGGAGACTACTGCAGCCACAGAGCAGCCTGCCAGCCACACACCAGACACCAGACAGACTGACTCAAGCACAAGTACCAACTGTATAAAATGTTGAAATAGTCCTTTACCGGAAAAATGCTTGCATGTAAAATAGGAGTTAAATAAATGTGTATACGTATAATGAGACAAATCAATCAAAGTAAAATGTTAATTTTGCAGAAAAATGGCTGATACCTTGTTATATTTCACATAGTGTCTTAGAAAGCTGATGCATCACTGTATAAGCAGCATTTGACAGTTTAATTACACATGCATTTAATTTAGTCTTGAGGTTCCTACAAGGGGATCAGGCCCCGCCCAAGTTGGAAAGAATCCCACATCATTAAAAGGATTTGGAAACACTGTAGAATTTGTTGAAATTTTAACCTGCAATGTCCCTTTTTATCTGTCGTGGACAAAAAGAATGAAGTGTAGTCAAATCTAAAAATAATCATTTACCATTAGTTAACAGTTACATCACTAGTCCATATTTATTACACCAGATTCTCTCCAAAGAGCTGGAATATTCCAGTTCTGCCTCATTGTGTGTGTGTGTGTGTGTGTGTGTGTGTGTGTGTGTGTGTGTATGTGTGTGTGTGTGTGTGTGTGTGTGTGTGTGTGTGACAGTCACAGGATGCACTGGGTTAATCTTTCAACCGTTGGATGAACTCCAGTGTTTACTGGATTTGCCTTTCACTGGCAAACTGGTGGACAGACAATGAGGATTACTTTTTCTTGCCATATTGCAGTGATCCGTCGGGAAGAAAAGGAGGACCAGTGTGTGTGTGTGTGTGTGTGTGTGTGTGTGTGTGTGTGTGTGTGTGTGTGTGTGTCTGAGCATATCTGAGTGCGTTTGTCCATTCAGAATGACACTAGGGAATGACACTAGAGGGTCAGCGATTTAATATTTGTGCATGTGCGTGCATGTGTCTCTTGAAAAATCCCCGTCTCAGACAGAATGAGGCGTACAAACTATAAAAAGCCAGGAGATCAGAGGAACCATCATTTCAGGGGAATATACAGGAAAATAAAACAGTTCTTTAAATGACAGCTGAAAGGTCTATTTCTGTCCAGCAGTTTGTCGTCACACCACAACTTGGCCGTGCTGCCGCTGTCGCCCGGTGTCAGGACGCTTCCTGATCACATTCTCTCTACACACACACAGCCATGTTTGAAGTTTAAAAATAATCAGTCTATATTCAAGATGTGAGGACTGGGTCATGTTGATTGATCTTTATTTTAACATATGTAATAATGTCTAAAACAGAACTAGACCCACATATTTTACTGACTTGTATTCTTACAAAATCCAGAATTTTAACAATGTTCAAACCCACAGAAGAAGAGATGAGGATTTACGGAAAGAAGCTCAAAAACTGTTGAATCAATTTCTAACGAGGAGTAATGTTATCTGCCAGAGTTCTTGGATCAGGCGTTTGCTGAGGCCTATGAGAGAAAAAGAAGATAACTATTCATTAAACCTCTTGCATCGAAAACCTCAACCTGTCTCCTGACACGTGCAAAGAGAATTATAACTCTCCTGCTCTTTCATTTTTCTACAGCAAGAAACATCTGGGACGTACCGACACACGTCAAACCTTCATTCATAAAGGACATCTGGACGATGCCACAGTTTTTTTTATTCCTTGCCTCATTTTGGCTGCATGCTGCGATTTCAAAACCAGCTTTGTAACCAAATAAGAGTGTAACATTAAAAAAGTTATAACACGTAAATCAAGTATTGTGTCCCTGTGATCATTTGCCCTTGTTAAAGGAGACTATGATGAACCAGTGTCTTTACTGAGGAAGGTTCAACATGGACTGACACATTTACACCTCTGCACACCTTCTCACTGTGTGTGCGGCTCTACAGTTTGTCCCGGTGCATCTATATAATCTTCTTTTCTAACGTATCATTCCTTCATTTACAGCAACTTCTGTCTTTTCAGCAGCGTCCTTCATTCAAACTACATTTCTCTCTGAGCACTGAGCAGTAACTCTGGACCAGACAACCGGTTCTGTCAAGGACACCTTGACTTTAGCCGCTCACGCTGGAGAGGGGAAAGCATTCCTCCGTCTCGTCCCTCGGCACAAAGCTGCATCTTTAACCTTTTGCCATCGTGCCTGATTTCCACTGACGTAAAAAGACGGTTTTCAAGAAAGAGCTTATTCTGATCAAACAGATGTTCTCCAAGTTTAGTTTGGGTTCATTCTATTATTGTACAAATTTGAATCCAATCAGGTCCAGGATCCTCTATGCACCTGAAGAAAACATTAAGTCTTTCAAGTTTTTAAAGGAACTACCTTGTTATGTGGTTGTGGGTGAAAATACAACATGTTTTCACAGGCTGCAGTTGGTTCATTGGCATTAACAACATTGACAATAAAACAATCTGTGTTTAATCGTCTAGTCTCAGAGCAACACTTGATAGTGTAAGACATTTTAAGTTGTTATTGTAGTCATTATAATCATGGTCTGATTAGTGTAACACTGTGCAGCAAAGATGAATTTGCATTTTACAGAACCCAACATGTCTCTAGCTGCTGTGTCGTGTTTTCTTAGGGTTGGACCCAATCCCTGCTCAAGGCTCATCCACACAAAGTTATAAGTGACACATTTGCATTGACGCTCGGCTTTCATCCTGAGTTGACCTGAAGGCAGGAGGAGGAAATCCTCACGCTGCTCCGCCAGTTTGCTCAAGGTAAAGTGTACATTTACATGTGCGTCATTTCTCACCTGTGTCGAGGAAGGGGATGGCTCGCAGGTACGACTTCGTCAAGCTGTTAAACATACACGTGTGCACACACCATTTGAATATTAGTCAAGCATGTGTCCGTTTGCGTGTTTCTGTGTGTGACTCAGAAGGTTGACATTGTCAGGATGTTTGTGTTGGATAACGTCCTCTGCTGAGATACTTACGACCTTTTACTTTTGTTTGCGCTCGAAAATGTTGACTTAGTCAAAAATATTGGGAATGTTTACCTCTGATGACAGAGGTGGAGTTTATTAGCTATCCAGCAGGCAGCCTCTGGGTGGCGATTGAGAAACTTCTGTGGAGCTGTCATGTCGTCCATCTTTATATGTGATTGCAATGTGATCAGTTTAAAGTTTAGTTTAAAGAGAGTTGAACAGCCCAATCAAGAAGGGGATTGATTTGTTGTATTGTTTGTGGCAGCTCAAGCCGTATGATGGGATTACCTGAGTTGACCCTCACTGAGCTGCTGTCATTGTGAGCATATTTGGGATTACAATTTTAGGACACTCTGTTGCACATCCCTGTGAGACATCCAGTCCATTGACAAACCCACATCAGCACAGGCTCACATTGTCAGATCTGTGGGTGGCCTGTAGTGAAGGCCTCTCACTGAGAACACCAACATACGGACAAACAGACCTGATACACAACGGAAACTTCAAGGCTTCATTATCAGTTCCACATTTCTGCTTGTGTCATTTTCTGGTCGGCTGTCCAAGTAACCCATATCTAATGGAAACACGGAAATATGTGCACACGTGCGGAAAAACGTTGTCATGTCTGATTTGTGAAGCTGGTCTGTTTGTTTCAGACACAAGTCGTCTTGACCGGACCAAGACTAATACCAATCACATCTGCTGTAGTGTCTCCTTGGGTTTCAGGTCGTACCGTCTGGTAAGAGTTCTACAAACAATAGTTTGACATTTTGTGAAACAAAAGTGATCACACTCCTGCTGAGAGTAAGATGAGAAGATGAATCCTGTGCAGTAAAGACACAGGAGACAAGCGGCCTGACAACTCAGCTTGGCATAGAGAGGGAAAACAGCTAGCCTGGTTCTATTCAAAAGAGCAGTCCGACATATAAACCCCTAAAGATGTGAAATGAATTTGTATACTTACGTTTTTGTACTGATTGAAGAACATATTTACTTCAAGTAGCTGGTAGTAGGGGTTAAGGCTTAGACTGTATGGTAAAATCAACGAAGATCGTGAGTCCGGAAAGCTCGTCTATATCTGTATTCTCATGAACGCCCAGCAGAGGGCGACTTCAATGAGTTCAAGAAAAGCGTATTTAAATGAGGAAATGACAATGAGTTATAACGTCAGTAAACATTTTCTCACGTTTTCTCATCAACCTCTTTCCTAAGAAGCAAAATACAGTTGCAGAAAAGTCAAATAGTTCCTTCAGGGCAACGACGAGACGGATTGAGACTTCCAGAAAGACGTCACATGGTCGGGGTCAAAAAAAACAAAAAACTGTGAATGAAAGAATTGCAGCTTTATACAATTCGCTCTTGAGTCGTGCCCATTTCAACATCAGTCTGAACGTGACTGTGAGAGTGGAGCATGGAAAGAAGGGGGAGTTTAATGAGCCTCTTTAAACGTGCACTGTCATCCTCAGTTACTACCAGCTGCAGGGGATTATTTATCTTCTGGGCATGTGATGTGCTGGGAGAGACAAACAGGACTCAGTGTACCCAATATCTGCAGGTTTGCCCTGTCAGCCGAGTAATTATGTAACACAATTGCTTTTTTAATGTGTGTGTGCGTGGGTGTGTGTGTGTGTGTGTGTGTGTGTGTGTGTGTGTGTGTGTGTGTGTGTGTGTGTGTGTGTTGTGTGTGTGTTGCGGGGACTTCATGTGCTGATCCGTCACACATCTGTATATCTGTTCCTGTCTTGTTATCGCTCTGTTTTTTTTCATTGTGTATCTCATGTCTTGCTTTCACACACACACACACACACACACACACACACACACACCTCTTCTTCTGCCCTGCAGCCGGAGGAATCAGTCCTGTTTTTGAGCGATGTGGTTCTGTGTGTGTTTTTTTTGAGACGTTGTGTAACCCAGTTAACGCCGGGGCTCTGCATGTGGGAAATGTGTCTGAGCCCGGCAGGGATTGGCTCTCGGGGCACACTCCCCCTGTTGGCCGGCCCCTCCCACCGCCTCGGAACCAGCAGTGCTCAGACGCCGGGGCAGGGTCGTCATGGCAACTGCCACTTCAGGAGGTTAGCCACATGTAAATACCCCTTCTTGTGCACTCTCTCCTCCTCTGCCTTCTGTTTTGGACAACTGGCTTCTTTTTCTCTTTTTCTCTCCTTTTGGTTTGTTTTGCCATCTTGACCCGTCTTACTCTCCAGTTTGTCGTCTCTGTCGAAGGGAAATCTACCTTTCTTAGGCCCGATACACATCTTGTGGATATAAATGATGAGAAGCATCATCAACCTGATGTGAGTTTGAGAAAAATACACTTGCATTTGATGGCCTTACCCCAAACAACAGTATTTCCTATCGGGAGGAGAACTGCTTGGAGCCTGCATATAAATTCTGCCCTTTTCTGGCTATAAACACACATGACAACCGGCTATAACTCATGAAACATACACACATGTTTAAAACATCAGGACCACCCACTGTTTCTGTGATAAACCCTGACGTACGGAGGTTTTCTGTTTGAGAGAAGTGGTGATGAAGAGGACAGGATCATGACTGCAAAAGTCATGTCTAATAAATGCTGGGCAGTAAGTGAATATCCCATTAGGGGCTGTAACTGTATGACATTATCGATGGATCAAATCTCCCGAGAGCTATTTGAACGATCACTCCCACAGACCCACACACGTCAGACACGTTTTCCCGTAAGAGCAGGTGACTTGTGTGTGTGCCTGTTGAGGAGTATCAGTGAAATGCCACGGGCAGATTCTTGGAAGGCTCAGCCCGCAGAGCGCCTGCTTCCTGGCGGCCGAGTGGTCATCACACTGCTCCCGAACTCCTGTGACTCACTCCTTCCTTCCGACCCTCGCTCGCCCTCCTCCTCGAGATCTCTCAAGCTTTTCTGTGCCTCATCACAAATCAGCAGTAACAGAAAATGGATAGCTGGTGAGGGCTGATGCTGATGGAGGTGTGTGTGAAGGGGAAGGGAGGGGTGGTGGGAGAGCCCTGCTGTGGAGCCTGCGTACGACAACTCAGCCGAAAGTGTGTGTGAGAGAGAGAGGGAGACAGCCAGAATCCCCCCTGCAGAAAGAGCTGCAGAATACTAAACACTGATGGGGGGATCTCTCCCTCTTTTTTCTGTCGGTTTGACTCACCGACTTACGCTCAGATATGTGCACTTGTTCCATCAATTATCCAAAATAAGAATCGCACACAGCCCCAAGAGAATTTGAGGCCAAAAGGAGACATTTTAAGAGAATCCCTCCTGATTGTTGGGGAAAGAAGATAGGAAGGAGGGATGATGCAGAGGAAAGTGTCAGGAAAAGAGGGGAGGCGCGTGGGCGGAGAAGGGGAAAACCTGCAGTGCAACACAGTCTGAATTATTCATCGACGTCTGAGTGGGTAGCCTCCGACGGGAAGGGAGAGACAAAGAGGGAGGTGGAGTGAGAGGAAAGGAAGAGGAAGAGGGAACGGAAGAGAGGAGACGAGGAGCAGGAGGAGGAAGTGTAGGGAGATGGAGGTACAGAGGGTGGAATAGGAGGAAGGGATGGAAGAGGGAGATGGAGATGGTGGACAAGTGAAAGAGGGCAATCAAAAGAGGAAGAGGAAAAAGGAAGGAAGGATGGATGCGAGAGGAGAGAGAGAAACAGACGGAAAGGGGAGGGATGGCGCAGTAGTCTGAACTCGGTGTTCCCGACACTCAAGTCACGTTTTCACTGTCTGCTTTCCTCTGCAGCCACACACATACACACACACACACACACACACACGCACACACACACACACACACGCACACACACATACACACACACACATACACACACACACACACACACACACACGACAAAAGACACTGGTTCTATTAATATAAACACAGCACGTATGCTAAACCAGGATGTGGACAATATACACACTACAGACCACGCACAAACACACACACACACACACACACACACACACATCTTATATCCTGATAACACACCTAGATGAAAGAACATCATGTATGATGTTGTATGGACACACAGAAAAAGACACACACACAAAAAAAGAACCCTACTTTCTGATTATTTCTATTTCCGTGAATTCAGAGAGGATGTTTACCCACACACACTCTTGTACGGGCACAAATATACAAACACACACACACACACACACACACACACACACACACACACACACACACACACACACACACACACACACACACACACACACACACACACACACACACACGTTAAACCATGTTCTCCAAAAGCAAGTCTTCACACTGCAGTACCCCTACACACACACACACACAACAAAAAGGAAACCCCTCTTTCTGATGATTTCTATATCTGTGAAGTCAGAGAGGATACCCATTCACACACACACATACACACACACACCTTATATACTGTTATCCCACCTGGATGAAAGAACATTGTTGCCATAAGATGACACCCAAAAAATCGTTTCGCTTTCCAATGATTTCTATATATCTATCTATATGAGTTCAGACAGGAGACTCACCCACCTACAATCTTTACGCACAGACACACACACACACACACACACACACATACACTGTGTAGAGTACTACACTGTACATCACATGCACACATCAGTACCAAACAGATTCACACACATCAAGCGTCTCCGTCGAAGGCAGACCCGACAGCTTCAAACAAAAAAGGAAGCATCAAACGGGTTTCAAACACACACACACACACACACACACACACACACACACACACACTATAAACTATACACATGCAAAGTGGGAGGATCTGATATATACAGCGGTGGGGAGGCAGAGGGAGAGAGGCAGAGCGAGAGAGAGCGAGACGGAGAGGTCAAATGAGGAGATGGAGGGAGAACTGCAAGCAGGAGTAAAAGTGATGGACACACAAATCGTAAAATGTAATAACAGCAGACAAAGACACAGACACATACCTGCATGTCGCATGTATTATAAAAGATAATATCATAGAGGTAGGTCATGAACGCACCCAGATATGCAGTGATTGTATAGAAAGGTGACATAAGTTTTATCAAACCAGATTCATCGATCTCCAGCAGATAGACGACTCACACGGTCGTGACATGCGACAAACAGCAACAGGCAGCAGGCTACACACAAAGTGGGCTAACACATGTGGCACAAAATGTACAGACAGCATGTTTTCAGCCGCGAGCTGTGTTCGGAAGAGAGGGCGAGGCGCACTGTGCATCCAGACAGACCGAAATACCGAGAGATCATTGGAGGAGAAGGGAAGCAGACTCGCAGGGAGAAAACCGAAAAGAGACGAGAGAGGGATGGAGTCGGTGGGCGTGGGAGGACGGAGGGATGCGGGATGCGGGAGAGGAGACAGACAGACCGGAGGAGAGGAGACAGACAGCACTGCTGCAGTGTGAACTCTTTGTCCCTGGTGCATCACAACACACACACACACACCGAAATAGTCATAGCATGCAGAGGGAATGTCATATCAATGCCAAGCACAGAGCCAGACAGCGAACCCCAGACAGCCACCAGCAAGCTCACCCTATTTCTCCTTTACGCTCAACTCCTTCATTTGTAGCATGTGATGCTGCCGTTTGTGTTTCTCTGTCTCATCCCTTTGTCCTGATTTAAACTCTGCACTGCCTGCGGTACCCGTGCCGCTGCCACCGAGTCAAACGTGGGTGGAATTGTCTCTGCGACAGCGAGACGTATAGTTCCTGCAAAGGCACGAGACTGCATCACTGCTAATAGTATTAAGTGTGTAGTGCAGTGCAGACACAAAGAAGGAGAGCGCTGCGTACGCACACAGACGTAGGCAGTTTGCGAGCGTAGACTCACACTCCCGATGCGGCGGGGTTGTCTGAGGACAAGCAGCGAGCAGAGAGAGCGAGGCGGTAACACGAGTTCCCTCTATGTGCTGCGCTTTCATTTTATTTCATGTCCAAGATAAAATTAGATGTAGCTTTCTTTATAGATCCACCGTATAGAGGAAATTCATAAATCACACAGCAGCACAAGAAAGTAGCAGCGCAAGGGAGAAAATATAGAATTAAGAATAGAACTCCTGTATGCAAGAAAGTATAAATAATGATATACATACACAAGGTGTGCAATATGTAGATAGGGATGAAAGTTGTGTACAGTTTGTCCATCTTTGTAATATAAAGAGAACAAAATGTGCAGCTGTGTGGGCACGGTGGCGTTGTGCCGTCTTAAGGGCTGATGGCACAAAGGAGCCCCCCCCCAAAAAAACAAAAAGTAGGTTTGACCCTAACATCTGTAGGATCAGTGGAAGAAGCTTTGACCTGAACTGAACTGAACTGACTCAATAATGTCAGTGTTCGGATCCACGGAGCCAGAAGCACGTTTATGAGGACAAAGGGCTGATTTCAGCTCGAACATAAATGTTGTAAATATGGGGATGATGCTGCCAATTTTCAGACAGTGTCTGTAGGTCAGTGATTCAAGGTCCCTCAGGCTTGTGTTAGTACAGCCTCAGTGTGTTTGTCTATAAAGCTGCTTTCATACATGCACAGAGCTGTGAGGACACAGGGGTCAAATCTGGATCCAAACACAAAGACAACACATCGACATCAGATGCACACCCGTTTAAAATCCAATCAATGTCAAGTATAGGTCCACACAGCCCACGTAGGTGATGACAACAGGTTGACATATGACGCAAAGTCTTTTGTGTGCTCCCTAAAGCACGATGTGAAATTAAAACTAACCGGATGAAATGTAAACACTTTAACAAAGAAATGAGCCTTGGTTGAACTTTCAGTTGAGAACACTTTCAATTAAACCATTGAGTTATAAGACCCTTGACATAGAAAAGAGTGGAAGGCGTAATCATAAAAACAGGAAAAAATACATAAAATATATTTATACAGAATATATATATAAAAACTGAGAGAGGGATCAAGAGCAATTGAAAGGGAAGAAAACACTCTCACTGTTATATTATGGAGTGAGTAGGATTTCATTTACTGAGGGAGGTCAGAGGTCAGAACTCTGCAAAGGGACCAAACACTTCTCTGCTCTGCGGCTTCAATCTACTTCAACTGCTGTCAATGAATTTCTTTTACAGGTGCAGTCATGTCAGCAACTTTTTTCATTTTCTTCTATCTCAGTAAATCAGAGCTAAAGCTCCTTAATGCACAGATTGCTTTCTATATGTGGTATTAAACCAGATAGCTGTAGTCTGTTCACTTGGTCGGAGGGAGGTGAGGGTTGAGCCACCTTTGCTGTTGTGCTTGTGATGATGTGACCCCTGGTAATTGAAATCATGTGTGAATCATCGGGCTCCAGATGACTGACTGGTTGCACCTGGAAGAGGAGTCTATGTATGTGGGGAACCAGTATCTGCAGGTGTCACAGAGGAAAGTCCAACATGCATGGGAATTTGAATTGGGCTTTTTCTCTTATTCAATATATGATGGAAAAAATGTATGAAATGTGAAATGAAATAATAACAAAATGTCATGAAAAAACATAAATATTCTTCACAGTCGTACTTTATAAATGTCCTGATCTTCACACTGTTGCCTCTGTAACACACCACATCGCCTCCTATCGAGTCACAGCGGTGCCCCTCCGACTCCGCTGCCACAGCCCGGCCCGGCGCTGACATTTCACTGGTGCTGCGGTCACATTTCCTCTCCTCTTTGCCCCCCCCCCAACACACTTTTTCCTCATCCCATTGCTCTGTCTCTTTTTCATCCCCCTCGGCCAAATTCTGCCCTTCCTCTTTGCCTTTTTTTGTTTTGTTTTTCCTTCCCAGGCTGTCGTCTCTAATAAGAACTTGTACTTGAATGGGGCTGGCTCGTTAGGCGAAGGTTGCATAAAAACATTACGGAGGGAGAACAGTGTCCGTCCTTTTGTACGTGCACATGTTCGTGTGTCGACCGATATTACACCCGCTGTAATAACATTACTTCCCCCGTGAAACAGAACTAATTCTGTAAATCACTTAAGGATAAAAGGCGAACGCACCTCTGGACGTGCCTTTGATGTGAGGCTCCTGGACGAAGCCAGATATAGGATATACCCTTCCAGAACTAATCGAGGTCCATCTGATTACATGTTGCTTTATATAGTGCACAGGTCAGCCGGGACTGTTGTTCAAACAACTGCACTGCATCTCCTTATGCAATCACGCTTAAATATAAGGAAACAGAATGAGAACTGGTAGATATTAAGAATTGATGATCACTCTGTGCACATATGTGCGCAGATGAAATGCCTGCATGCTGTGTTTAACTTGGAAACATATAAATATAGAATTATAATTTATAACTAATTATTTTTATAAAATTATTCACTATCAAAACAATGAACAGTCATAACAATATATAAAAGGAATAGCAAGAGTAAGTGAAACAAAACTGGAAATAGATTATGTAGATACAGATTAAAGAGTAAATTAGTGTCTATACATTATTACGAGCCAAAACACGGATATTGCTGAGTTGCACAGATCAACCTTGTGTATCACACAAATACACAAATAGAACAACACACTTGAACACTTAAATGTAACTACATGACCTTCCTTGCTTTCCTTGATGCAAAGTCATCAATCATTCTGCCCAGCAACTGCATGGTTAATCCAAATCACAGAGAGAGCACTAAGGCGTTCCTGTGACCTCAGGTAGGACTTGATGAGCTTCGAGTTTATTTTGTAACGTTTCACAGTTTTGCTGATTTTACTCATTGCATCAGTGCTGTTTAAAGTTGGAGGTGCACTACTTGATAGATTCCCCCTCTCCATCCTTTACACCTGAGTGTGTGAGACCTCAGCTTCTCTGCTCGCTGCTCACAAACTGTAAACAAGATGTCCACTCGGACGAGGTAAACAGACACACACAGTGTCACGATAACATTAACGTGATGTGACGTGCAAATGAGGGATAGAAAACTGATCGTGCAAACGTTAACGCTCATGTAGGGGAAACACTGACATGTATGAAGCTCAGCTGACTCGCCCGGTGGCTTTAACTCTGCTCGGGTCCATTAGCCCAGTGACATGAGCCGGGCTGGATGTCCATATAAGGCCGTCTTAATATTCCATGTCTAAATCGAAGTCATTTCAGTTAAGACTATGATCCATCCATATGAGCCATCGCTAATCCGAACACTGCAGTAGCCACAGTGTAGCGTGACTGAGTCGTATTACACCAGACAGCCCCTGTGGAGTGTGTATATTTACATGTATGTGTGTGTGTGGGTCTTGGATGTATTTTGTGGATCGTCCGTGTACGGCATGCAACCTCTCCATGTGTAATTACATGTATAATACTACACCCTTGAATGTGCTTCGGCCCACTCGCCCACTTTGGCCCATTGTCTGCGTGTTAGCGTTGGATGTTAGCGTGCCACTGTCGCACATCCCTGGACAGCCTACTTTTCAACGTGTGTGTGTGTGTGTGTGGCTCAAGTCTATTACAGCAGACGACTCCTGCGGTGCGGCTGGCAGGCGGTGAGATACGAGTGTCCAGCTCTGCTCTTCATCCTGCAGAGCGGACCGGCCACAGTCTGTCACTTAGTGGCGCAGAACGATTCCCAGCCACTGGTCAGCCACAGTGCGGAGGAGAAGGCTATCCATTTGCTGCCACATATAAGGAGGCGGTTACTATTTACTGTATGTCATTTCAGAGTTACATTTAGATTTGATTTTTGTGGATTTTGGGACCGAAATGATAAGATGGAGGAGACGAAAAGGTTGAAAACACAACAACCTGGAAGACAATAACACATTTTTCATAAAGACGGGAAAGAAAAACAATACAAACTTCAATATGAAATTAATCAACAAAATCCAAATGCCTAATGTCGTACAAGCAGGACAAGTTCAAAATAGTAAGAACAGGGAAAGCAGTGTGGTGTCTCGCATATATAATTATGTCAGTTAAATTCTGGATATTTAAATAGAAAATATCCTTTCATACACATTTTCCTGTTTTAGAAGCAAACTGCAAAGAATGCTGGTTGTAGCTTTATATTAATACTTACGCTTTCTTCTGGCTGTGTACATGTCAGGTTACCGTCCGGGGGACCACAACACAGCACACATGGCAATTACATGTCAAAACTGACTAGCATCATCTGTCAAGAAAAGAGAAGTGAATGTGGAAAATTGCACTTTGTTGAAATGTCTGCCGAGGCACTTTCAGTGATTGAATGACCAAACAATAACATCATCTCAGCTGGAAACGCGCAGCTCAACGGGATGAGCTGCGATGACTAATGTCCTGTAGAGTGTGGACACCTGACCCCAACCTGTCGGGACCAATCAGGTTGAACCCCCTTCTTACCTAGAAAAGGTCAAAGACAGAAACAATTTCTACCCCATACTGTAGAAACTAAACAATATATTTATTTGGTTGTGTGAAGCTATATAACCACCGGCAGTGTATCTGTTTGAAGAAGTAGAAAGTGTCTCAAAGGAAAGCTGTGTTTCTTCTCTTCACCAGAATCGTAAAATGGTACACTGTGTGCAAGCACATGGTGGTTCAGACATTTGATGAGAGGTTTCTGGGCATGAAAATAAAAACAAAAGGAAGCGGAACATATTTGCTACATAGTTTAATGTGGAACATCTGATGTGCCTGACGACATGAAGTCATTGAGCTGCAAAGCCACAAGCTCAGAGCTACGTACAACAACATGTGCAGGCCCCCTGCTGTGAGCAGTTCTTTTCAAAGATTGACTTTTGAAAGCCTCTGTTGACTCAAGGCGCGAAAACCAGCTGTGGCATGGCCATCACTACCATCTGACATCAGACACCTGGCCAAAGAGGATAAGCTCCACCCATCACATAAGAGAGAATAGGGAGATGTATGTGTTCATTCATTTAGTTTGGCTCTTGAAGGATGTTATGAAAAAATGAAATTGCCCATGATAGTAAGAAGACCCTAACCGCTGGTTCCATCATACAACGCAGATTGGACAAGCAGATACCAATTCAGACTGCAACAAAAAGTCAGTGATATCCGATAAAAAACACTGGTGTCATCTGTGACATATTGCATGCTTTCATAGTTATCTATGTATTATACTGTATGTATGAATAGTTACCCAGGGACTTCCTGTTCCTCCATTGATGTTATCGAAAGGTGTCAATGATTATAACTGTGCTAGACAACTTTATCGCTCACCAGTGACCCCACCGGTTCCTGTGTGAAGTCGCACACAGGACACACATGTACACCATCACACAGAGTCAGTCACCATGAAATGACTTCAACTGCCAAGACAATCAGGGGTCAACTTGATGTTGAAAGGTTGCCATGGTGACGGAGCCCTGCTCAAAAGCAAGCAAAGATCAAAACACACATATGATTTGAAATAACTGGAATTCCACTATTAAACGTTGGGATACAGAGTAAGAAAATACAAGACAGAAGTGAAACCTTGAAACTGTTTTAGCTACAAAGACTTCGTGTTTTACATCTGACCCGGATGACCAATTTTTCACCCAATATTTCAAAGTGGGAGCTTTCCATTTCCTCAATGATATGCTAATTCTCAAATGCTTTTATTATTATGCCTCATCCAAGGTCTGCAAGGTTATCTGCTACATGGACATTAATCCACATCAATTCTCCCAGTGCTATATTTTGCAAGAGTAACTTTCATTGGCTTGATGGTATCCTGATTTTACAAGGCCAGAAGGCGAGTCCCTACCTGGGGATTGGCTGCTTTCAGTCAATCTTCTGCCAGGCTAAAGGTCAACCAAACCATCCTTTCATCCCTCCATCCCTCCATTTATCAGCACGTTTATCTATTCATCACTTTCCGTCTTTCGCCGTCTCCCTCTCTCTCTCTGTGGCCTCTCGGTAACCTCGCAGGGGGTGAGAATGTCAGCGTTCAGTGGCATTTACAGCCCATTCCCACTCCACTCAGAGGACCTTATTACACCTAGGTCAGGGGTGAGCCTGTGTTTGTTTGCGTTAGTGTGTTGTGTGTGTGTGTGTGTGTGTGTGTGTGTGTGGTTGGGGGTAGGGGGGTGGTCCACATACACAACCACACGCACACAGTGACCTCACCTGACGGTCTTGCATCTGATCATTTGTCTGTGATGGTATAGTGGTTACTCTACGGAAGAAGATGAGGTCCATCCCCTGCGGTTAATGCACTGTAACATATGAGTGTGTGCGTGTGTGTGTGTGTGTGTGTGTGTGTGTGCGCACATGTGAGCTAGTCAGGTGGAAGCGTTTCATAAATGTATTGATTCGATGAATATCAAATGTAAACACAGTGAGGCTGCTGCATTATGCATGGCCAGGAAGGACGGTCGCATGTCCATTTATTTTTCCGCACATGTATGTAAATGTGTTAGGGAGCAAATAACATGAAAGAAAATTTGCTGAAAGCATACAGTACATGTTTGGATATAGATTGTGTTTGTATTTATTGTTTAGACGTGTTTGCGTGTGTGTGTTGTCGCACTAAGTAGCTCAGACGTGTCAGCTGCAGGGGAGAGTACTGAATACAAAGAGCCCCTCTGGAGTCTGGACATCTATCTGTCAATCAAACGCTCTCGGGGGTGGAATGCGTGTTGGTTTATTTGTGCTCTTGTCAATCAACTCTATTGACAGCCCGCCCATCTGTCCGCCCATCCATACGTCGGCCACACATCGAATAGTCATGATGTGTGCTGACAGAGTGAGTTGATAATGTGTCCTGTGTTCTATGGGATGCAAATCGTTCCTTTGACCCATTAAAAACCCACAATAGGGTTTTAGTCGGTTGTCCAGATGATGGACAACTGACTATTTTCTATTGTTTCAACAAGAGAAAAAGACCTTTGTATCTGTTGGACTTCTTTGACGCTTCAAAAACCAACTCTTCATACTCACATTTACACCTATGGTCAATTTAGAGTTGCAAATCGATCTAACTCCAATCTGCATGTCTTTGGACTCCTGGAGGAAGGGGGAGAAAACACACACAGACACAGGGACAACAGGAAACTCAACACAGAGAGACCTCACCCAGCCAGGACTCCCATAATTAGGACTAAGGCCAACGCCCTTCAGCTATAAGACGATACCACTGCATCATTGATATTCAACATCCGATACCCATAGTTTTTTGGTGTAGTGATTAAAATCCATGGCCTACTACATTCACACATTTATTCCAGTGGTTATTGAGCATGAAGAATGCTTCTCTGTATCGGTCAGCGTCTTGGACCTCCAGAACGGTGGTTATTAATTCAAATAAAGTTGAGATTTAAAAAATATAATCGCCCACAATGCAAATATCAGCTATTTGCATGTTTCATTCTTGTTATGTGGCCTGATTATATCTTTTTAATCTGATTACATAATCCCATCGACCCAATCCACAGATGTATCAGCAGTATCCACATGTGAGCCCAGTTTCATGCCACATAATGTGTTTTTTTTATCCCTCAGCAATTATAAAACAGGATCTTTTGTAGTTGGTAATTCCTTGAGGCCGGTGCAGGTAGTTGCTCTCACTTCAGACGTGCACATGTGGTTCCATTCACTCGTGCATTATCATCCAATTTCCCTGCATGTGTGAAATTGGCCGCTGACGTAATTTCCCAGTGGTAAGCACCTGCACTTTGATGAGCATGGTGTGCAAAGGGGATTATTGGCTCAATTAATCCCAGATCCCACTAACAGTGGACAGGTGTAGGGGGAGACTACAGGGACTGGGGCACTATCATTCGACTATGATACTATCATTTACTATCATTCTTCAAGTATCATTCTCCGTTTTTTTTTCGAGGGTTGGACTCAACAAAAGAACCAGAACAGCAAAGCAGCCTCGTCCCCATCACACTATATGACGAGTGTGAGTGTGTCTTTCACTCCTGCCCGACACTAACAGAGAGGATTACCGCTGCATTTATAGGGCAAGGACGAATGTTGAGAGGAGGCTATTGTGAACAGGGCAACTGTGAGCAGAATCATTGAATGTGCATGTGTGTGCATGTGTGTTTAAAGTGTGTGTGTGTGTGTGTGTGTGTGGCACCTCACGTGGAGGTTTGCCTGGCAGCTTCGGTGTGCCGGGGACGGAGCTCGTGTTGGTGCCAAGTTCCACAACACTCACCTCACACGACTCCCACTGGTTCTGCCGCCCCCAGTTTTGGTTATTTAAAAAGTACTTTCCTAAATTGTGCTTGGCAGAGGTGTGTGCTGAGTGAGAACCACAGAGCCTCTGACATAAGCTCACACTATGCAGTTGTAAACGTACACATGCAGCTTACCTCACATCACTACTTTTGGTAAATGCAATCATGTTCTTGTTTTGGTGGGAATGGCACCGCTGTAGATGGGATTTTACGGAAAATCCACTAAAACACTAAAGGAAATATTACATATATGTCCCAAAATTCAGAGTACCGTTGCCATTTGTGTTATCTATGAGGTGATACATTATTTTCATATATATTGATCCTCAAAATATACTTTTCTTTTCATTTGAATCAAATGTCTTTCTTTTACATTAATGTATACAATATTAACATATATTGATGGAATTTGGGTTGAATATATATGCATGTAACATAAGCATATATTGTATATACAGAACATACCAGCTTATTAACATAGGTTGCATATATGTGAATATGCACTCTGCATGTATGTCTAATTTGTAAATATCTAAACAATAAATATATGTTATGTGTACAAATCATATACATAACCAATGTTAAAGTGTGTTTTATTAATATATAAACATACATTTTTATCTGGGTTGGAATAATAGGTTTTTAATATACTTTTACACATATGGGATATATGTTTTAACTCCATTGGTACATATATTTCAATAATGTAAATATATTACATTTGCGTATGGGATGTGCTATTCAACCAACTCTGTTGCAGTGAAACTTGGAGCTTTTCCAGTGGCTGATTATGGAAAGAACAAAATGTAACTGGAAAAACATGTGAGTGATTTCAGCCTTGTCTGTTCTTGTAAAGTTGTAATTGATACGTGTGCTGGGACGTCTGTTCTGTAATCCTTCTGGTATGTTCTAAAGTTCAACCTGCTCATGAACTGCAGATAAAAATGTGACAGCTCTTATTAAGGTTATTAATGTGTGTCACCGAGCATTACTTCCTATAATGACTGATTTATGTGATCTTTTTTCCTTGGTTTATTTTGTGTTGTGTGATTCACTTCTCGGATATTTAGGCTTCATTTCTGGATAGTGGGAGGAAGTGGAGAGTTGTTGTCCATCTTTATTAACACCTTAGGTTTTAACTCACCTTCTCCTGCCTAGCGCTTAGGGGAACGTACACTGGATGTTCAGGAAACAGACAAACTAAATAGGCCCTCCCTCTCTAGGGCCAGTGCTAGGTTTGTCCTTTACTGTTGAAACTAGTGGACTCAAAGACTAATGCTAAAGTAGCATCAACACAATTACATTTAGCCATAGGTGATTATACACTAATGCAAACATTTAGAAATACATTTTATAAGAAATTACAAACATTAAATTCAATCTCAGTAAATCCTACAAACTGAGCTGTAAGTGTTGGAGCGACACAGGTGGTCTGAGCCGTTCTGAATGTAATAACTGTGACAGAGAGAACAGGGGGAGAGAAGAAAAATGGGAACACTCATGCAGAGTGTACGACTACACACAGTCACCCGTGCCTCAAATCTCATTTTCCACTCAAAAGTGAAAATATGCTGCGATGATCACACAAGCTTCTGGGAATGTGTGTGTGTATGTGTGTGTGTTGGTTCTTCAGTAGGATCACAGCAGTCCGTTCCCAGAACAGCCACCCTGCTCTCAGCTCAAACTATTTGTTATTGATTCCACTGTTATGATCTTCTCGTCTTCTTCCATTGGCCACCCTGCTTACAGTCAGCAGGTGTAGCCCCAGGGTGTGTTTGTGTGTGAGTGTGTGAGAGACAGCGAGAGAGTGCATGAGGAGCAGCATGTGACAGAAAACGCATGAGAAGGATCAGGTGACGGCTGGGGCAGATCAAAACAATAACAGACGTGTGCACGTGCGTGCGCCCACCCCGTGTGCACGGACACGCCGCCTTAGCGCTCGTTTCTCATAAGCACGCTGCTTTACCCGCAGCTGATAAGTCGGACTCCTGCTGCTGCCTCTTGTTTTCTCAGAAAACAGCCTCGTTCACTCTGATCACGTGCCAAAACATATGAAAACCTCTTTCCAGAAATTATTCAACAACATAAAAAAAAATGTTTTTTTTAGCTTCAGGTGTTTGGAGGAGTAATAACAGCCCCTTCGCTGAAGGAGGAATAACAGCAAATTGTGAGGTTCAGGTAATAAACACTAATAATCTGTAGGATTGAGGAGGAAGAGGAGGGATCTCTGTGAGTTTGACAGCTTTACTGATTTAAAAAAAATATTCTTGAATTTAAGGGAAGAAGATTAATCCATTAAATGTGATATTTGCTAATTCTTGTCTCTGTCTGCATCAGAGGCTGAGAATTCCAAGTGTTTGCAAACAATGACAAATCTGTCAGCTCCTCAGAAAACCTTCAACACTCAGGTACCATGTTAATTTGTCTTTGTCTTTTTTGGTGCCAGACAGGTATCTCGAAAAGTCTGTTATCCCAGTTCATTCACTGGAAATGAGGTTGATGGGAGCTGAAAGACACAATGTCGAGGTGACAGTTCTCTGTTGCTTCCTCACGTGTGACCCGGACAACCTCCTGCTGTGCTCTTCATATGCGAAAGGGAAACTCAACAAAAAAAATTGATGTTTGAAAGTGGCTCATATGACCCATTTTTATTATAAAAATATAAATGAGTGCAGCTGCAGCCTAACTCTTCATTCAAAGTACTTCACACTGGGACTCAAATAGTTCATCAGTTAATCAGTCCCATTCAACAGCGTGCTCTAGCTCTCCTCCCTCGCCTCATCAGATTGTCACCGAAGCGAGTTACCTCCTAATAGAGTGAAACTGTTGTGCGCCTCTTTGTCCGAGGAGCTTCGGTTTATCTGCCTTCCATGTCCCCGGTTCGATCTGAAGAAATCAGCCGCTCCTAATAGGATTACGAGGACGCCGGCCCAACCGCAGATCAGTCCCGAGAGAGCGGGATTGGCTTTGGCTTATCCCCAAACTAAGACAAGGGCTACAGATGGCTCCTTTTGTTGCATCAGGGAAAGGTAGAAAGACACGGACACTGCATATACGTTCGTGAACCCGCACCGTGTTTGTCTCCTCGTCCTTGAGACCATTCATGAGAGCAAACACAACTGCCCCTTGTATTGACTTTATCACTTAAGCTGATTTGTGGCGCCGAATGTTTCTGACACTTTGGGGGACGGCGTGTCTGGATAATCCGTGCTACACGTCAAAATGTGATGATTGGAGTTGCACATTTCTTTTAAAAGTGTTAGAAATCCTAAATCAAAATAGTGTGACCATAGCTCTAGTCTGACGTCCTGCATGGAAAATAAAGAATCTAGAGAAGGAACGTTCCTGCTTTCTGAGCATTTGTCTCTTTTGTTTCAGCTTTTATTTACATCACGACACCTCATTGTGTTTAATTACATACATACACAATGACAATGGCACTCATTGAAGTGACAACCAGTAAGGCCCAACGGTCCCCTTACTAGACTGCATTTAAATTCAAATCCCACTCGTTAGATACCAGTCCCCAAGGGTTGGATCTAGCATTTTTCTAAATCGGGACACAAAGGGGCCACGTCTCACAGAGAGGGGACTGTCACATGTCCAACAGGCATGCACAACTCCTGATTCAGTAACATGCACATTCCAAGTCAGTCCTTGTTAGCTCTATAGCTTTGATTGAAAGCCACACATCATTGAATACATAACGCCTAGAAAACAGTTGGTATTGTTAGTGACTGACTATTGACGGGACAAAAGCATTTCAGGGGCCAATCAGATTTCGGCCAGGGCCAGTTTCAGTTCCAGTTTCTAGTGTTTCCAGGATCAACTGTCACTCTTATTTGTCCATATTCTGAGCTTGAACCTTGTCGATCCTGCACATGCAGCCGCCCGCCTGCCAGGGAACAGTTGTCCTCACAGGTAATTAGTGACAGGAAATCCAACAATGTAACAAAACAAACAGGGACTCTCGTAAAGACTCAGGGTGGAGTGTGGGTGTGAGCGGATAAACCCGTGCAGGCTCTGTACACATGGATGAGCTCTGACTGTTTGTGTGGGTGTTTCTGCAAACACAACAACAAGGCAACACCACGTCTACTATCACTACAACTACACTGTTTCATAAGAATACTAAATAATCATAAATATCTTCCTCTTACTGTTGTTGTTTATTTGCCTTTAATCTACCATTTTCTTTCTTGTTATACAATAGACCACAGTTCTGATAGTCGAATGGGTAGGTTGATCCATTACATAGTGCACGCTCAGCAGCTAGCCTGGAACGCCCCATAACAAAGCCCGGCTTTCGAAAACAGAGGCTAACATGTCCTTCAAGTGCCAGAGGTGCCTGGTGGACCAATCAAAGCAGAGAAACATTGCATAGGGACTTATGTAATGTCATATGGTCAATATGTCAAGGTCTTCCCCAATTCTCTCTCCCCATCTAATAAAATTAGTAAAATTAAGGAAAAAATGGCCATAGAAATATGTTGGAAAATAGATAAAATGCAAATAATTCCTTCAGTTTGGATCAAAAGCGTAATAGAAGCGACCACTGGGCAATCCAGCAAAATGATGCAAAGAAGTTGAACAAGGCCGACATCATTTCTGCATTTCATTTTGCAGGATGATAAGAGCCAGCTCACAATACAACCACTAACCTATTCGCCTTTTTCCTTTAGACTCCATCACTCTTTTTCCTCCTTTGCTGCTGATGTGAGTCATAATTCACGTGGCTGCTAAAGGTCTTTGTCACTTTGATGTATAAAAATGATGTCGCTGAAAGCCGATGCGTCCATTTAGTCTTTGGAGGACGCTTTCATATTCTCTTACTTAACTTTTTTGCCCTTTTGGTCTCTAAACGTTGGCAGCGCTCGTCACACTCGACGGTCAGCTCTTCTTCTGTGGCTGTGAAGGACAGAGCGTTCTCTCTGTCGCCCAGCACCGATGATCTGAATCAAACGTTCCTCGGCTGGTGCGGCTTAGAAAGCGTCCTCGAAAAATCACCATAAATGAGACTCGACACGTCAAAAGAAATGAAAACCCGCTCCCATTGTGAGATGGCCTCAAATTACCTTTCCATCAAAGCTTAGACATGTATGTGCTGACCTCCAATCTTAGGACACCGTCTCCCACAGATGATTTCCATACAAATCCAGACTTCCTTTAACCTCACGGGAAGAAAAAAAAGGTTTAATTTTCACCCTACTTACTTAAAATCACCGTTCATATTCCTCTTATCTCCCCCACCACCCCCCAGAGCACTGAGGAGAACTCCCTCAAACCACACACACACACACACACACACATACCCTCTCAATCAAATCTCCGATCCAGCTGACAGGACGCAAGGTGAACTGGAGAACAGATGTCGCCAGAGTGACCTGCAGCGGCCCCTTAATGGCCCTGCGATGCCTGACTTTCTCTTTAATCCATTGAAATCCACTCAGAAAAGAACCCGGGGCCGTGGTTAAATGACCGGGGCTCTCGAGGTGAGTCGGGACGAGAGCAGCTTTTCGGAGGAGAGCTGGAGGGCTGCGATTCCGCTCGTCAGGGAGGTTGTCGGAGGGAGTCATTTGCATTTTCTCCTTAAATGACCGCAGTGGGAACAAGTGTTGAAACAGCATGTACAGACAGTTAGATACGGATAGGAAAAATCTGCATTTGTGAAGAATAATAAAAATAGTGTAGCACAATCTGTTCTGCCCATAATAAGTGATGGTTGTACCAGGTAGTTAATGATTCATATTTAAATGTCACACGATGTGAAGTGGTGTACGCTCCTTTGTTTCAGTTTAAGTAAAATTCCCATTTCCTCTTATTTATTATTCTAATTTCCTTTTCTTTTTTAAACTTCAAGTACAAGAAGTACAATTTTGCATTTGTAACTTTGAAACACATCAATGTCACTGCTGTAATAAATCACAGAGTTTTATGAAACCTATAAACTAACTGCACTACAGTTGTTTTCAGCTGTTCAGCCGACCCTTGCCATGTGACCCTGTTATTAGATAAAAACGTCAATAGTGGACGTTCCTTTTTTTTCTTTTCTTTTTGTCGTGTAAATTTTATCTACACATAAATCTGAAATTTGCCTCAGGGGGCTCCACATACAGAAACCTCTGTCCTCCGATGCTGGAAATAGACGAGGAGAAACTCAACAGAGAAGCTTCTTCTTCTTCCACTTTAGACAGACATGCAATGTACTGAACAGATTCATGGACAATGAGGGTAAAAATATATATATACGAAAAACATAATCTGATCATAAAATTCTCACTTTCTACCACATATGGTTCAAATCAAATCAAACTTTATTTGTATAACTCATATTCACAAATCACAGTTTGTCTCATGGGGGTTAACAATCTGTTCAAGGTGCGACGTCCTCTGTTCTTAGCCCTATACTAGGGTGAGGGGAAATTATTATTACTATTACTGCTACAATTAATACCACTATAAAAGTATCACTGTTATTATTGTTTAATTATAACAACCAGTCTGACAGCTCTACAATAGGACATTTACACAACTATTCCTGTTCTTTCTCTCTTTTCCCTTCAATCAGTTTGAGTTCGGTTCTGCTTGAGGGTTTTTTGTCACTCAAATAGTCTCTCAAATAATTGCTCCAATATTTGCTCAAGTAGTCTCTTAAATTGTCAAATAGTGGCTCAAAGTGTTGTGATTGTTGTGGGAACTGTAGTGTTTCTTTATAATAGAAAAACGGATAAACCTCAGAGAGAGTTTCAAGTGAGGGATCCCTCTCTCAAGAGGAGAGGTGTATCGATGTTTACCCACGAGCAGATGCCACTGTCCCGACTGCTGCTGCCACTGGAGATCGTAAAGCTGCCACTCTGTGTGGAAGGCGCGAGCAGCTGTAAACTGCCCATTGTCTGGAGGAGTGTCGGAGGGGCTGTTAAAAGTTAGTTTAACCACTCAACAAAGAAGAGCAGCTGTTGTTTTCTTTAATTCATATTTGCTACTGTGGATTCCACTGGCGACAAGTTGTCATTGCGATAAATTATCCAAAGACATCCCCCAGGGATCAGTATCTCACCCCGAGGCCCTTCGGAGATCGAACCACCGGCCGATCCGACCCTCTGATCCTCCTGAGCCAACAGAAGAGGAAGACATTTTATGTGATCTATTTCAACTTTTCATGTTTAACACTCAATTTAAGGCGGCTTGCGATCAAAGGGCAAATCAAGCAGATGAAAGGCTATCAAACATGGCAAAGTCAAGGCCCTGGAAAGAAGAATGGAGAGACGGAGAGAGTGAGGGAGAACGATGAAGGTAAAGACGGGACAGGTGGACATTGCAGAGGGAGAAAAAAGAACCTGGACAGTAACCAGAAGATTCTCCTTCTCGTGCTTCTCTCAAAAACTCGGACTAACCTGAAAAACCCCAGTGAAGAAGACTTTTATTAATGTTATATTCTCTCCTTTAAGTTATGTGATGTTTCCTAAGCCTCAGCCAGATATATACAGTAGGCAGCTCTGGGAATAACTATGAGCCAGTACATATATGTTTACTCGCTCTGAGAGGAAAAAAATCCATGACACATTTTTAAGTTTCTGGCCATGTATGGAATAGTGTCTGTGAATCTGTACCTGTGGGCATGTGTGTGTGTGTGTGTGTGTGTGTGTGTGTGTGTCACTGAGTGCAATATACCCCAAATAACTTGGCTGAGAATGTGGGGGCAGCGCCACTTGGATTTGTATGGTAATGCTTTTGGCTCCCAGCCAAAATGGACCCTGCAGTTGAGTTATTCCACTAGAACACACACAGACACACACACACACTCACCACGCCTTCACACTGGGAAAATAGGGATGCCCTTTACTCTCTGGATGGAAAAAGAAATATGTTTCAATTAGCAACTCCGTCCAAATACACCGCTGTAAACACTGTGTGTGTGTGTGTGTGTGTGTGTTTGTGTGTGTGTGTGTGTGTCTGTGTGTGTGTGTGTGTGTGTGTGTGGCGGAGAGGGCTTGTGAATAGGCCCATAG
Source organism: Pseudopleuronectes americanus (assembly GCA_038501795.1). Taxonomy (NCBI): domain Eukaryota; kingdom Metazoa; phylum Chordata; class Actinopteri; order Pleuronectiformes; family Pleuronectidae; genus Pseudopleuronectes; species Pseudopleuronectes americanus. The sequence goes on from JBAMIH010000219.1 coordinate 38,341, forward strand.
AGTTGCTAACCACAGGCTGGCCATTACACCTAGTTACAGTCACCGCTGGATCGACAAGGAGACAGACAGTCTGCAACACTGACAGAACCCCACTGTGTGTGTGTGCGCATGTGTGTGTGTGTGTGTGTGTGTTATATCAGGTAGGGGATCCCCTGAGCTGCCCCCGTCAGTACCACATGGCTAATAGAAAACGTAAACGCTCCCGAACAGGGAACAAGGGCCAGAGAGAGGGAAAGTCGAGCTTTTCTCTGTGGACAGAAAGAGTCCTGTGTAACCTGCAGCTCAGTCAGTCTCCCTCCCGTCTGTCGCTCCCCGTCTGCGCCGCTGTCAGCGCTGAAAGACGCATTCAGATGATTTACGTGAGAAAAAGAAGTTGTGCAACAATAATGAAGTACTCCAGCTCAAGGCCAGATGATGCAGAGGTCCAGTAAACGGAAAGTTCTGTCAACACAAGCAAAGGACTCAGTGCTGGTATACAGGCAGAATCGTTATAACATAATATTTTCCAAAGTTGCATTATTGAATCTGATTGATTGCATGAAAGGAACCGTTGTTTGTTGTAGTGCAGGGGTTGTCAAACCTTTGAGGACCCTTAACTGACATGAACAACGTTTATAGATGTTCTATTAAAGGACGTTTATTGAATTCAGAAAGAAAAATACACTTTTTTGTCAGCAACTGTAAAGATTTAATTGGAAATGCTAAATCTGCAGTATACTGTTTATAAAGATGGACAGGTGACCGCTCCCCAAAAAAGAAAGGATGTAAATATCTTTTATCTATGTCAACAAGCCTCTGTTGTGGAAACTCTGTTGTTTCAGCCACATAAAGGTTCAGGGTTCTGGATGTAACCCCAGGTCATACGTCATGCCACGTTTAAAGGTCATGTTTGTACACAAAGCCGCCGTTACAGCCTTTTCTTGCGACTTCTCTACCATTTCCTTCTCGTCTGCGTGTCTTTGTTGACACCGTGCACTGAATTGTGCAAAATTAAGACTTTTGGTCTCTCCTTGAAGGCATGCGTGCACTCATCTGTGTGCATGGAAAGGGACAGAAGTTGTTGCGTGTGAAAGAAAGAGAACTTGGGAAAGAGGCTGGTTGGTTTCTCACCTCTGCATATCCCTCGAACTGCGTGACATAGATGTTCTTGTTTCATGGGACTGTGTGAAGTACCTCCTTTAATATACTTGTGTATGACACCACCTTTCATCCTGAGCTATTTGTATTTTGTATTATTGTTATAATTATTACTCATCTTTTGTCCATCACGTGTAAGAAATGGCATCAACACGCCCACTCACTTGCTGTGCATCTTTCTGACATTATCCTGCTGTGTTCTCACATGGGCTCAATCAGGCATTTACCGGACATTTTGGGAAAACGTGCAAAGCAACAGACTTGCACGTTTGAGATCTTAGATGCAGCTCCTTTTGGGTGATTTCAGGAAAATGTCCAGATTTCAGGGCAAGTCTGGAAGCAGCTTTGGTCTCTGTCCCCGTCCCTACACACTGTGCCTTTATTCTGTCTCAGCTTCGGTCTGTCTCACTTTCTGTCTCCATCTCTGTTGATACACAGTATTACTATTCTCTCTCCTGGCCTTAGCAGCTCTCTCTCTCTCTCTCTCCCGCTCCCTCTATTTATACACAGTGGTACTGTTCCCTCTCTTGGCTCTTTTAAGAGTCTCTCACTGTCGGACGCAGCCTTAAATGGAAAGTCTATACATGCTGCCTGTTTGCAAAGGCCTAAGAACTCTGTTCAACAGCTGAGCATTTATAATGGTTTGTTTATGTTTAAAAAGGGCTTTCCACAGTAACCCCACTGTCACATGTGGAGCCTGGTTCGAGCAGCAGGCAACAGTAGCAGAGGATTAAGGCACACACACACGCACACACACACACACACACACATGCACACACACACACAAACACACACAAATGCACACACACACGTAGTGCTGTGCTTGAGAGCGTCAGTGATATGGATTTAATTAGTCGTATTATTCTAATCATAGGCTGTACATGACAGGCCGTGCCACTGGGAGGAGAGGGGGAGGAGGCGGAGGGACAGAAGCAAAGAGGGGGATGAAAGGAAGAAAAAGGGGAGGGAGGGACACAAGGTGGAGAAGACCACTTTTGCAAGTGACTACTCAGGTACTTTGGGTTATTATTGGTCGTTTTGGAGCCGGGAGATTCTACATGAGGCCGATCGTTCCACAGAGGGAGCTCAGATTTAATGAACTGATCACTCTCTGGTTGAAGATCTCCTCCTGTGCTTCTGAACAGAGCTCATCAGTGAGGCTCCTCAGGTGAGAATCTCATTCCTCTTCTAAAAGGAGAATTGGATTATCAGCCACAATATTTTAACCATCCGAGGGAGACTTAGTGTGAAACAATGTTATACGCTCCTATGGAAACCACAGGTCCAAATTATAGCATCTGCATTCGCAAAGTAAACAGGGACTACACTACCCACAATCCTCAGGTGCAGTAGAGAAGTCGCTGATTCGAAAGAGTTTGCTGTAACCATGGAAATGTATGTGATAAACACAAAAATTAGGGCGACTACAATCGGCTATGATACACACGAGACACAAACTAAAATATGTTGCATCGCTGATTGAACAAGGTTAAATTAAAGAAGAAGCGCGCTGGGAGTCATTTGAAAGGAATCATTTTGCAAAGGTTTCTGGGATGCGTAGTTTAATTAAGAATTGTTTCTTTGCCTTTAATAATTTAAGATTTGTGATTGACAGGTGTGCAGCCTCTGGCATCACTAATGGAGCAGCCAACCAAGGAGGTGGAGTAAGTGTGTAAGTGTGTGTCGTCCCCCCCCCTCCTCACACCCACCCCATCTTGATGGAGTGGTCCTCTGCAACAGACACACACTTGGGTGGAGACGGGTGGGTGCACCGGGGGGGGCCCTCCTCCCCCCTGTTGTTCTGTCGTTAATTGCCACTATACTCCACAACCTGCTGAGCCGCCATCGGGGAGGAGGAGTGAGGGGGGGTTCTGGGGGTGTGAGGAGAGGAAGAGTAGAGGGGGAGGGGTGACGGCGCAGTCTGCCATCTGCTCTGACTCCTGACCCCCCCTTCACCTCCAACCGCGTGCTTAGCCCCGCCCTCCTCTCTCTCCGCTGCTTATCCATCGCTCCCGCCTTTTGCAGGGTCTTCAGGGGGGATGTTGCCTTTATTCTACTGTCAAATGAAATCCTTGTATGTGAATACATTTGTGTTTGTGTGTGTGCATGTGTGTGCGTGCATGTGTGTGTGCGTGTACCACCAACACCTTTAGAGAGCAAGAGACCCGCCCCCCCAATTACATTCACACACTTTGCATCCCACAAATGATGCACACGTGTATTTGTGTCGCTTTGGTTGTTTGAAAATGGATGATGTGTACTCAACGGTGTAAAAGAAAAACAACGCAATGGTTTAAACACTCACATGTGCGTCTCACACAGCTTGTGTGTGTGTGTGGTGTGTGTGTGTGTGTGCAGGGGTGAATCATGTACACAGAAGCACGCTCTCAAACACATGCTCATCGTTTGAATTAGGGCATTCAGTGACTTGAAGGATGGAAAAATCACCGCAGCCACAAAATACACAGCGTAGGGAGATGGGGAGAGAAGGAGGGTGGTGGGTGGAAAGGAAAGGAAAAGAAAAAATGTGAGGAAGAATAAAGAAGAAGAAGAAGAGATGAAGAAAGGCTGAGGGAGAAAGAGACAGAGAGACAGGATCCTCAGTGAGAGTGGTAACAAGTGTTTGGCTCTTTGTGTCTTGATGTATTGTTTCAGCAGCAGAAGGAGACAGCCTGTCGTGATTTGTGATTGACAACTAGATGAATTGTGAATCAGCCTCGAAATAGGTTGCCCAGCTGCGTGAGTGAGCATAAGTGTGTGTGTGTGTGTGTGTGTGTGTGTGTGTGTGTGTGTGTGTGTGAGCACACATGTATGTTGTATTACAGAACAGCCATTCATCCTTAACTGACATGTAGTTGTTATCGTGGTTCGGTTGGAAAATGCTGAATTTCGACCTCGTATAAAAAAGAATGGAGGAGAAAAGAGCGAAATAGTGACTGCCCAACTTCAGAACCAGTCTGGAGATGAATTCCTATTTATTTTCAGGTTTCATAAAATCCTTACAACAAGAGTTTTAAGCCTGGAACAAGGTCGATGCAATTTCAAATCAAGAACACAAATTATTTGATTTGGATCACGAGAAATATTGGATAAAAAAGGAAAAGGTACCAGACTGTGTACATAAAGTGAAGAGTGAAGGAACTACCCATTCAATAAACCATTGCAAATGATTCCTTTCCTCTTATCGAAAAGAAAATAATGAACTCTCAGTAAGAAAGTGTAATGTTACTCTGAACGATCTGTTTTGATTTTAATAATGCTACCATGTGTGATCTATGTATAATTGCAGTCCTTCTTCTCACCACCTATTTCCTTAATTGGGATGCAGAGTATGACAGAAGAGTATCGCCCGCCTCTGTGGCCCTGTGCCCTCATTACGAGGGGGGAGTGGGACTTTTCACTCTGGTTATCCTCAGCAGCAAAATGAAAAATGAGAACGCAAACATATGAGGCACAGCTGGTGTATAAACATGTTTAGCTCCACTGAAAATGCAACATCAGCATCTCTCAGCTGAAGGTGTTGGAGTGTGACCTCAGCCAACCCTCCTCCAATACCTCCACCCCTCCTTGATGGCAATCACCAACAGTCTATCAGTGCTGTGGCATTAATGGGCCAGCCCCTTGCTGCCCCCTGGGTATTGTCGTATAATTACAGGGCATTCACCCTCAGGGCCACTCCCATGTCCGGGCTGAGAGCTTTCCCCAGGAGGGGCAGCACAAATTGCAAAGAGAGGACTTCTGCCATGTGAAATCTGGTTTGTTTAAGCCATGCATGGATGACAGCTGGCTCACACACTCAGGCCGGTCCACCAAACAGCCACAAACGTGTTTAAAATGCATGTAGGAATATCCCAGGATTCATACGTCATGCATCACAATGAATTGTACAAGTTGTAGCCGTGTGATCTCTGGGGATGTACGCCTCGGTCAGGTCTGAGGGCCAACAGGGCCCAATCTGGCCTCCGAGGTCACAATAATAATAAAGGCTTGGAGGGGGGGGGGTGATGTGGTGTGTATGTTGGGGGGATCCAACCATTATGATTACATTGGAAGTGAATTCCCACAGGAGCCCTATATGTGAGAGGATGCAGGCTGGAATATAGGCCGACCATATGGATATGCTGTGATGATTTGCATTGGAAACATTGCTGCGGAGCAATGGCATGCCATCAGCAGAAGCAAGGTATGCAGTCCGACATTTAAAGCGATATTGAGGTTAAGCGTTATGTCCCATAAAGAACCGGATATTACCCGATTTGCTTCCATTTGTCCTCCCTCGCGTGGCAGCAGTAGGATGTTGTTTCTGGACACTACATATCTTGTCTCCATCGTGAACATTTTTGGTTTGTCCAGCATTTATTTGGAAAATGTGCATATTGGCAGTGTGGATAAAACCTGGGATCTTTGATGGATGACTCGCTGTAGCTAGCTACGGAAAAATGGCTCTGTCATGCTGCCGTTGACCCAGCTTCCATATTGCCTGCATGTGCAGCAGTATAAAAGTGCTTTCATCATAGAGCTAGAGGGAATAGAGGAGTATCGTCTACATGAAGAATCACTTGAGTGCATAACTCTGCTCAGGTCCACCTGTCTCCTCATGAAATCATAAATATTAGCCCCTTAATATGCCTGATTTATTTAATCAAGGCCAGTACCTGTAAATAAAGTGTGGCTGTGTCTGGATTTGTGCCAACATTTCAAGGATTCCTTTTTTTCCATTTTTATCAAAATCAGGTGTAATAACTGTGTATTCACGAGTATTACTGTTTTATTTTATAGTGATTATTAGTTTTACACGTATTTACTTCCCTTTGTGTTGAGCAGCTGTAAAAATGCCATGTCCCTGTGGGGATCAATGAAGTTCCTCTGATCCTGATTCTGATAAAGGCTAATGGGTTCATCCCACCGCTGCTGCAGTGTAACCGGAGGGCGCGGTAGCTGTCAGGGCGCTCTGCCAGACCAGGATTGTATATCCTCATATACTGCTCAGGCTGGAATGTTGGACCAGGCCCAAGCTGAGTCACAGGTTTTAATTTTCCAACAAAAGATCGTCTGCAGGAAAAACAAAAAGTTGTGTGAACCTTAAACGATGGGTTCATATTTTCTCAAGTTTATCTTGAAACATTACTCAGATGCAGATATGTGCATTGCAGCTTTCGCTCCCATCAGCAGTGGACAGAAGAGCTTTGTTCCCAAAGCCAAAAAGAGAACTTTCTACCAAGAAGACCTTGATAAGTTTGGTTTTTATTTGAAACATATGAAGCCTTGTATCAGCTTTTCTTGTTTCTTACTGACAAATGGGAAAATGCTCATTCTATCAGTGATATTCCTATTTTTTTTACCATCGTGTATAAATTATGAACAAACATTTTTAACATGGTTATCTTAAAGTATCTTATAAGATGATCGTGACTAAGATATGCACTAATCCAGACCAACTTGTCCTGTTTTCCTGTGTGATGGAGACAAATGTCTTAAATACCTCAGACACATCTCAGGCTTTTCTTCGATGCAATTTCGTTTTACCCGACTTACTTAGCGTCTGACCTCGATGCAAACAGGCCGAGGTATATTGGTCTGGCTCTAATGGGAATTAGTCGTTTGTGTGTCTACAGAAATAAAAGCCTATATTGTCTATATTGTCTGGAATTAAAAGAGTTTTCAGTTCAGGTTTGGCCTCGCTGTGCATTTGAAGAGCAGCGATTTGACAGTTAAGAGACAGCCTCGTATATCTGGTCAGTTCCTGAGCCATATGTGAATACCACCGCTGAATTCCTCCATCCCTGTGATGTGTGGCAGGTGGTGAGTGTGTCAGGACAACCTCACACACACACACACTGACATGTGAGGTTAGCCTGACACACTCGATTCTCTTAGATTGATTCTGTTTCTCACCGTTCTTCTGTTTCCCACGTCGGATTTTATCTCTTCCTACTGTAACTCTTCTTTCTTTTATTACCTTTGTCTCCTTTCTTCCGCTATAATTAACCAGTTTTTCTTCCTTTCCCGTTCGTCTTACCCTTCTTTCTCAGTTACTTAGTATTAGAACACACACACACACACACACACACATCTTTCTTTGATGGGATTGTGTTATCTTGTATAGAGTATGACTGTGGTCGGGTGCAGGCCTGTTCTATCAAATACCATTGTGAATGGGGGGGTGGCAGTTTCCTCTGATGCCATGCCAGTTCCTGTGACACAAACACACACACACACACGCACACAAACACCAATGATTATAAAGCAATGCCCGACAAGTGGGGAGCTTATAGAACTGCAGGAAAGGCCTGGCACTCATCCACCCACGGGCCTCTTTACCTCCACCCCCACCCTCTCTGTTTAGCACACAGTGGGGGGTCAGCGCACAAACACACCCACACACAGACACACACACAGACATGCATGTACTCTATCCGCCCCCTGCAGCAAAAACTGCTTCTTCTATTGTCGTGTTATTCTTCTTTTCCAGTGAAGACAGCAGTGATGCGGTTCGGCTGAGCTTTCACTGGAACAAAGACATCTCAAAAAGGATCAAAGAGTCTGACGACACACACACACAACCACACACACACACAACATGCAACATGCTCCGGCCATGTTGAATCACACACCTGTCTCCTTTGTTTGATTTCATAATAAGAATCAGATTCAGAATCAGAGAACTAGGACTCTGAGCCTAGAAGAGTTGTGTCCAAAGGTAAACACACATTTGAACATCACTCTGAAAACATTATATATCTTTTTAATTTGTAGGAAAAAGTGAGGGATAAAAAAGCTAAATGGTGATTGTGTGCCGGACTGTGTTGGATAAGTGTTATCACTGTGAAGCAAGAAAAAACCATGTGAGACATTTCTTGGTATTTCTGGCACCAAGGTAAAATTCTCAGTCCCTGTGGAGCCACACAGTGACCCTGCACTTTACCCTGTCTTCCATGTTTGTGCTGAGTGAGCTCATTGTGTCCCACCACAGCTTTGTTGCATGATACTCACCTGCCCACATGACTAACGCACACACACACACACACACACCCCAGAGTCCATCTGTTGGAAGGCAACCTGTGACCCTTGACAGTTCAATAGAGGAGGTCAAGCCACGTGCCGATTGGCCAGCTGTGGAAGCTCCACATACTGTGTTTGTGTGTGTGTGTGTGTGGGGGGGGGCTGCCTGTCTCTGTGTCCTCACATGGTTTTAACGTGGCAACAAACACAATCACAAGAGCAGGGGCGGGACCCTGGCGCGTGCCGTGGCCATAACAGGGTCGGAGGTCACCCGGACAAAAGGCCATGTGACTCCGCTGAGGTCACCGGGGTCACGGCTTCCCCTGGCTAGGCGCAGTCTTTTCTTGCAGCACTATCAGGGACCTGGCATTTAGGCCACGATCCCCGATAATTTGACCGGAGTTCTTGCAAGGTGTCTGCTAATTAAAAGGCAGAGAGGAATATCTTAAAGGTCGGGTTTGATCGTGTTGTGGGCTCGAGTCCTGCCGAGGGGGAGAGGCATTTACAGAGAGAGGCAAAGGGGTGGAAGGCCAGCACCACAAAATATTCCTCTCCAGTACAAACACTGAGTAGAGAGAAAGAGGGAGCGAGAGAGCACAAGAAAGAGTGTGCGGGAGAGAAAAGGGAGGGATTTGGAGAGACAGCGGAGGGGTGACGGAGCGATAGGAGCCCGTGGAAAAGGCCTTGTTTGCTGGGAGAGGCATGAGATCATTGCCCCGTGCTACTCTGCACCATTATCCCCCCCTAAACCCTGCGCTCCTCCTCTCTCTGCCTCCTATTATCCCTCCATCACACACACACACTCACTCACTCGCTCATCTAACTGTTCTGTTTATTGATGACTCAAGCTTGCCGTTTCTTTCCGGATACACAGTCAACACTGGAGCTCCGGCACCTCAGGGCCTAATGGACTGATCTCGACTGTTTACAGCTGTGCCCTTTCTAGAATGACTCACAAAGGAACAAAGAGGCCTCTGTGTGTGCGAGGGAGAGCTTTTCCTTTTACTCTTCAACAGGACCCACCGACGCGCAACTCTACTTTTATTCCAAAGTGTCACCCTCTCTCTCTCTCTCTCTCTCTCGCTCTCTGATTCGCTGATAATCCTGTCGTCTTGTCTCCTTTCATCCCCTCATCCACCACAGGTTCTTTACCCTTGTCATCTTTGACCCTCTGTGCCCCTTAGCCTCTTCCTCTTCGCTTCATCTCTTTATCCCTTCATTTTGAACTGCCATGCACCTCCACCTGCTCTTGCACGCTTCCCTTATTGACCCGCGGTAGCAACGAAACTCGCTGTCAGGCCTCAAACCTAGCAACTCAGCCATTTGTCGTGTGTCACTTGAAAACGACACCGCAGATGGAAGACAACTCAAACCAGATATTCTCCATCCGTCAATTAATCCTCCACGACCCTTAAGTTGAATCTTAGACATGCAATGAACTCTCAGACAGGTAGAAGACGAGAAAGCTTGTGGTGATAAGGCCCGAAGCCAGGAGTTGATACACTACGTCCTTCCTCCTACATGCTGCACCAGCCGTCACTCAGAATCCCCTGCTGTGCTGTTCATGTGTGAAATGCAAACTCTGGACATCCTCTGGAGATCATATCTAAAAACGGCTTTATCGGGTATAATAGGGTATTCCAGACGCCCCTCTCCTCAGACACTCTTTCCTGCTCTTCCTGGGGGATTCCAAGGCTTTCCCAGACCACATTGGTTTTGAAATCCCTCCAGTGCGTCTACCCTGGGGTGTCCTCCAGGTTGAGGGAGGCATCCCGGCACAAGATCCCCAAACCAACTCAACTGTCGACGTGAAGGAGCGCTGGTTCCACTCCGAGCTGCCCCCGGATGTCTGGGTGCCTCACCCTTACCAGATATTCTATAAGAGGCCAATGCTTTTGTCTGTATTATGTATGTATAGTGTTATTTGAAGACTTACATTCCATCTCTTTTAAATGTCAGCGTGACAGCAGCTTTCTTCCTGAATTTGTCTCTCATCTCCCCTCTTGTCATTTCTTTCACTCTTGAACCTTTCACCTTTGTCCCACTTACCGGCCCCTCCTCATGTGTGTACACATGTGTCTCTCCGTGCATACCTGCAAAGTGTGTGAGCGCCTCTCTCTCCCCCTGTGTGTGTTTGACATCCCATTTACGCACTCTCCGCAGCTCTAAAAAGGCCCCGTGTTTGTTTGCACAGCGCAAAGCCCCGACGCGAGCGCCGCGTCTGCACTCACCGATTAGTCCGCCCCGGGAACAACACCCAGTCGGAATGTCTGGAATTCCACACAACAAGGATTAGCTCATCCCTGTCTGTTGTCTCTGGCCTCTGTATTTGTCATTCTTTCACCATGTGGGGCTTTAGAGACGAGAGATGGACACGCAGATAGAGGGGAGCGGGGGGGAAGCGTGGCACCGCTTCACCTGAGGGCCGTAAAAGTATAATCCGTGGTGCAAGTGCTAAAAAAGTGTCTCTGTACTTTTGTTTTTAATTGTAGCTACTGTCATTTTCATCCCTGTCAATGTCCGGCCATGTGTAGACAGCATGACATCATGTGCAGATACTTCCAGCACAGCTACCGTGTTCGATTTTAGGAAATGACTTCATCAGTTTGAATAAACACTCACCCGTCTGTGAAGGACTTTCTCGTAAGATAGACATTTAAATTCAAAGCAGGTTCTAGATGTTCGAAGCTGATGCTGCATCTAGAGCTTTTACTGCAAACTCTTGGAATCATCCTTTGTACGCATGGAGGACAGAGCTGAAGTTTTCAGAGAGCATCCAAGAGCATCAGCATGAATCAACGTCAAACCACATAAGGAGTCTGCTAAAGGAACTTTAAAAAAACTAAAAGCTTAATTATATATAAGAGTAAATTAAGAGACTTTTTAAACATATCTTAACCGCATTAAACTACAGAGACGAGTTGTGTTACCCACTTTCAGTAGCAGCTAAACTCCACTTAATCTCAGACAGTTGAAGCCGCTTGTCAGTCGACACTTCATCACTGTCTCATTCCACTGCTGGAATATTCTTATGTGAGTGTGACTGTAATATTTTCCACTGATTCGCACCACAGGCAGAAACTCATCCTTTTTCCAGAAAGCAACAGTCAAGCCTTGGTGAATGCTCCCATCTTGTGGCCACTGTGGAGTACTACAACACTCTGAGTGGTCTCGGTTCAAGTGGGAGATGATGTTGACTGGGACACTAACCAGTCACTGCAGCTAAATACAATTCAGATGTCGGGAATGATCAGATCTTTATAATTATTTTAATTTTATGAATATTAACATGTGAGATTAAATCTAGTGTGTAAATGCGTCAAGTAGCTAAAGGTAAAATGAAGGTAAAAAAAAACTAAAACAAATAACATGCTCATACTCAGACACTCTACTCATATGCTATCTGTCCGGTTCCTTTTGCATACTATGTTGTGTACTTATGTCACAGAGAGTTCTTAACATGTACTGATATGTTGGGATTTGACAGTTATATGTTGATTTCTTAAATGTCTAGTCATATGTTTACTTCACAAACTAGAGAGACAGTATTTCTTATCCTGTACTTGTGGCTTAATTGACAATAAAGTCGACTTTGACTAGAGACACGTACAAAGAAACCACAGGTGTACACACACACAGACACATAATAAACCGGTGACATAACTGTATGCACGAATGAAAACTTGGGCACGTAGCACATGGCAGGCACGTGAAATAAATACTAATGAGTGAAGCAATATAAAGACACAGCCAAATCAAAACACATGAACCATCAAATGAAACACATATACATGCATCATGTTGTCCTGAA
>JBAMIH010000220.1:0-50273 GCA_038501795.1 Pseudopleuronectes americanus
TTTCACCGTTCACAGTTGTTAGAAACCCCCTCATCCAACGCACACGTACCACTTAGAGGAATCTCTCGCGTCAAAACCCAGCCCATTATTTTGCAATCCTCGCTCTCACTACTGGTAAGCTTCCACAACACATTGTCCTGCTGGTTCCTCACATGGAAATTTTCACTCTGGAGACAACGGAGACTTTAAAAAGAAAAGAGAAAGAGAAGTAAGAACTGAAAACAATTAACTGACAGAATAAAAGAAAAAGAAACTGAGAAAGAGACTGAGAATGACCCTAAAGAAAAAGAGAAAACCATCAAGAACAGAGAAAAGAACAAAACCCCGAAAAGAAAGAGAAATGAAGGGAGAAAAAGAAAGAAGAGAAGAGACCCAAACAACAAATAAAAAAGAGAAGAACAGAGAAAAAAGGAGAAGAAAAAGAAGAGAGAAAAATGACTGAAAAGAAAAAGAAGAGAGAAAGGACAGAAAGGAAAAAAGAGAAAGAAGAAAGAAAAGAGAAATGAAAGAGAGAGAGACAAAACAAAACTAAGAGGAGAAAGAGAGAACAAAGGAAAGAAAGAGAGAAGTCAGAGAAAAAAGAGAGAGAAAGAAAAAAAGAAAAAGAAGAAAAGAAGAAGAGACAAAAAAGAAGAAGAAAAAGCTGATGAAAATGGAAAAGGTGGGGGGGAGGGGGGGGAGAGAGAAAGAAGAAAAGAAGAGAAGAAAGAAGAAAGAAAGAGAAAAGAAAGAAAAAGAAAAAAAGAGAGAAAAGAAGAGAAAAGAAAGAAAGAAGAAAGAGAAGAAGAAAGAAAAGAAAAGAGAAGAAAAAAGAAGAAAGAAAAGAAAAGAAGAGAAAAGAAGAAAAAGAAGAAAGAGAGAAAAAAGAGAAGAAAGAAAAGAAGAGAAAAAGAGAGAAAAGAAAGAAAAGAAGAAAGAGAAGAAGAAAGAAAGAAGAAAAAGAAGAAAAGAGAAGAAAGAGAAAAGAAAAAAGAAGAAGAAGAAAAAGAGAAAAAGAAAAGAAGAAAGAAAGAAGAAAAGAGAAAAAGAAAAAAAGAAAGAGAAGAAAAGAAGAGAAGAAGAAAAGAGAAAAAAGAAGAAAAAAGAAAGAAGAGAAAGAAGAAAAGAAAAAGAGAAAAAGAAGAAGAGAAAAAGAAGAAAAGAAAGAAGAGAAAGAAAAGAAGAGAAGAAAGAAGAAAAAGAAAAGAAAAAGAAGAAGAAAAGAAGAAAGAAGAAAAGAAGAAAGAAGAAAAGAAAGAAAGAAGAAGAAAAGAAAAAGAAGAAAAAGAAAGAAAAGAAGAAAAAGAGAAGAAAGAAAGAAAAGAAAGAAAAGAAGAAAAGAAGAAGAAAGAAGAAAAGAAAGAAGAAAGAAAAGAAAAGAAGAAAGAAGAAAGAGAAAAGAAAAGAAAAAAGAAGAGAAAAAAAAGAAGAGAAAGAAGAAAAGAAGAAGAAAAAGAAGAAAGAAGAAAGAAGAAAAGAGAAGAAAGAAGAAAAGAAAAGAAGAGAAGAAAAAGAAAGAAGAAAGAGAAAAGAAGAAGAAGAAAAGAAAGAAGAAAGAAAAGAGAAAGAAAGAAGAAAAAAGAGAAAGAAGAAAGAAGAGAAGAAAGAAAGAGAAAAAAGAAGAAGAAAGAAAAGAAGAAAAGAAAGAAGAAAGAAAGAGAAAGAAAAAGAAAAGAAGAAGAAGAAGAAAAAGAAGAGAAAAAGAAGAAAGAAGAAAAGAAAAGAAAGAAGAGAAAGAAAAGAAGAAGAAAGAAAAGAAAGAGAAAAAAAAGAAGAGAAGAAAGAAGAAAGAGAAAAGAAGAAAGAAAAGAGAAAGAAGAAAAAGAAGAAAGAAAAGAAGAAAAAGAAAAGAAGAAAGAAAGAAGAAGAGAAGAAGAAAAAAAGAAGAAGAAAAGAAGAAAAGAAGAAAGAGAAGAAAGAAAGAAAAAGAAGAAGAAAAGAAAGAGAAAGAAAGAAAAAGAAAGAAAAGAAGAAGAAAAGAAGAGAAAGAAAGAAAGAAAAAGAAGAAGAAAAGAAAAAGAAGAAAGAAAAGAAAAGAAAGAAAGAGAAGAAAAGAAAGAAAGAAGAAAGAGAAAAGAGAAAGAAAGAGAAGAGAGAAAGAAGAAGAAAAAGAAAGAAAAAGAAAGAAGAAGAAAGAGAAAAAGAAAGAAGAAAAGAAAGAAAGAAGAAAGAGAAGAAAAAAGAGAAAGAAAGAAAAGAAAGAAAAAGAGAAGAAAAAGAAGAAAAGAAGAGAAAGAAAGAAAGAGAAAAAGAGAAGAAAAAGAAAAGAAAAGAGAAGAAAAGAAAGAAGAAGAAAAAGAGAAGAAAGAAGAGAAAAAAAGAAAGAAGAAAGAAGAAAAGAGAAAGAAGAAAAAAGAAAGAAAAGAAAGAAAAGAAAAGAAAGAAGAAAAAAAGAAAGAGAAAAGAAGAAGAAAGAAAGAAAGAAAAGAAAGAAAAGAAAAAGAAGAAAAGAAGAAGAAGAAAAGAAGAAAAAGAAAAGAAAAGAAGAGAAAAGAAAGAAAGAAAGAAGAAAAAGAAAGAAGAGAAAAAGAAAAGAAAAAGAAGAAAGAAGAAGAAAGAAGAAAAAGAAAGAAGAAAGAAAGAAAAAAGAAAAGAAAAGAAGAGAAAAGAAGAAAGAGAAAGAAAAAGAAGAAAGAAAGAAAAGAAGAAGAAAAAGAGAAGAAGAAGAAAAGAAAGAAGAAAAAGAAAGAAAAGAGAAGAAAAAGAAGAAAAGAAGAAAAGAAAGAAGAAAAAAGAAGAAAGAAAAGAAGAAGAAAGAGAAGAAAAGAAGAAAGAAAAGAGAAAAAGAAGAAAGAAGAAGAAAGAAAGAGAAAAAAAAGAAGAAGAAGAAAGAAAAGAAGAAGAAAAAGAAGAAAGAAAAGAGAAAGAAAAGAAGAAGAAGAGAAAGAAAAAGAAGAGAAGAAAGAAGAAAAGAAAAGAAGAAAGAAAGAAAGAAGAGAAGAAAAGAAGAAAAGAAAAAGAAGAAGAAAGAAAGAAAAGAAAAGAAGAAAAGAGAAGAAAGAAGAAAAGAAAGAAGAAAAGAAGAAAAGAGAAAGAAAGAGAAAAGAAGAGAAGAAAGAAAGAGAAAGAAAAGAGAAAAGAGAAAGAAGAAAGAAGAAGAAAAAGAAAAGAAGAAAAGAAAGAAGAAAAAGAGAAAAGAGAAAAGAAAAAAGAAGAGAAAAAAGAAGAGAAGAAAAAGAAAAGAAGAAGAGAAAAGAGAAAAAGAAAGAAAGAAGAAAAGAAAAGAAAAGAAGAAAAAAGAAAGAAGAAGAAAAAGAAAGAAGAAAGAAAAGAAGAAGAAAAGAAAGAAGAAAAGAAGAAAGAAAGAAAAGAAGAGAAAAAAGAAGAAAGAAAAGAAAGAAGAGAAAGAAAGAAGAAAAAGAGAAGAAGAAGAAAAGAAAAGAGAAAGAAAAAAAGAAAGAAGAAAAGAAAAGAAAAAAGAAGAGAAGAAAGAAAAAGAAAGAAGAAAAGAGAAAAAGAAGAAAGAGAAAAAAGAAAAGAAGAGAAAAGAAAAAGAAGAAGAAGAGAAAGAAAAAGAAAAAGAAGAAAAGAGAAGAAGAAAGAAGAAGAGAAGAAAAGAAAAGAGAAGAAAGAAGAAAGAAGAAGAAGAAAAGAAAAGAAAAAGAAAGAAGAAGAAAAAGAAGAAAAGAAAAGAAAGAAAAGAAAGAAAAGAAAAGAAAAAGAAGAAGAAAAGAAGAGAAGAGAAGAAGAAAGAAAAAGAAAAGAGAAGAAAGAAGAAAAAGAAAGAAGAAAAAGAAGAAAAAGAGAAAAGAAAAGAAAGAAAAAGAAGAAGAAAGAAGAAGAAGAAAGAGAAAGAAGAAAAGAAGAAAAGAAGAAAGAAAAGAAAAAAGAGAAGAAGAAAGAAAAGAAGAAAAGAGAAAGAAGAAGAAAAAGAGAAGAAAAGAAAGAAAGAAAAAAGAGAAGAAAGAAAGAAAAGAAGAGAAGAAAAAGAAAAAGAAGAGAAAGAAGAAAAAGAAGAAAAAGAAAAAGAAAAGAAAAGAAGAAAAAAGAAGAAGAAAGAAAAGAAGAAGAGAAGAAAGAGAAGAAAGAGAAAAAGAAAGAAGAAAGAAAAGAAAAAAGAGAAGAAGAAAAGAAAAAAAGAAGAAGAAAAGAAGAAGAAAAGAAGAAAAGAAAGAGAAAGAAAAGAAAAAGAGAAAAGAAGAAGAAGAAAAAGAAGAGAAAAGAAGAAAGAAGAAAGAGAAGAAAAGAAGAAGAAAAAGAAGAAAGAAGAAAGAAAAGAAAGAAAGAAGAAGAAAGAAAAAGAGAGAAAAGAAAGAAAGAGAAAAAGAAGAGAAGAAGAGAAAGAAGAAGAAAGAAAAGAGAAAAAAAGAAGAAAAGAAGAAGAAGAAGAAAGAAGAAAAGAAGAAAGAAGAAAGAAGAAAGAAGAAGAAAGAGAAGAAAAGAAAGAAAAGAAGAAGAAAAAGAAAGAAAAAAGAAGAAGAAAGAAAGAAGAAAGAAGAAAAAGAAAGAAGAAAAGAAGAAAGAAGAGAAGAAAGAAAAGAGAAGAAGAAAGAAGAAAAGAAAGAAGAGAAAGAAGAAAGAAAGAGAAGAAGAAAAGAAGAAAGAGAAAAAAGAAGAAAAAGAGAAAAGAAGAAGAAAAGAAGAAAGAAGAAAAGAAGAGAAGAAGAAAGAAAAGAAGAGAAAAAGAAGAGAAAAGAAAGAAAAGAAGAAAGAAGAAAAGAGAAAAAGAAAGAAGAAAAGAAGAGAAAAGAAGAAGAAAAAGAAAGAGAAAAAAGAAGAAAAGAAGAAGAAAGAAGAAGAAAAAGAGAAGAAAGAGAAAAAGAAAGAAAAGAAGAAAGAGAAAGAAAAAAGAAAGAAGAAAAGAAAGAAAAGAAAAGAAGAGAAGAAGAAAAGAAAGAAAAGAAGAGAAAGAAAGAAGAAAAGAGAAAAGAAAGAAAGAAGAAAAAGAGAAAAGAAAAGAAGAAAGAAGAAAAGAAGAAAAGAAAGAAAAGAAGAAAGAAAGAAAAGAAAGAGAAGAAGAAGAAGAAAAAGAAGAAAGAAGAAAGAAAAGAAAAAAAGAGAAAGAAAGAAGAAGAAGAAAAGAAAGAAAAGAAGAAAAGAAGAAGAAAGAAGAAAAAGAGAAGAAAAGAGAAGAAAAAGAAAGAAAAGAAGAAGAAAAAGAAGAGAAGAAGAAAAGAAAAAGAAGAAAGAAGAGAAGAAAGAAAAGAAAGAGAAGAAGAAAAGAAAAAAGAAGAGAAAAAAGAAGAAAGAAGAAGAAAGAAGAAAAGAAAAAAGAAGAGAAAAGAAGAAAGAAGAAAAGAAAGAAGAAGAAAAAGAAAAGAGAGAAGAAAGAAGAAGAGAAAAGAAGAAAAGAGAAAGAAAGAGAAAAAGAAGAAAGAGAAAAAGAAAGAGAAAGAAGAGAAAAGAAAGAAGAAGAAAAGAAAGAAAAGAAAGAAAAGAAGAAGAAAAGAAGAAAGAAGAAAGAAAAGAAGAAGAAGAAAGAAAAGAAGAAAGAAAAGAAGAGAAAGAAAAAAGAAGAAAAAAGAAGAAAGAAAGAGAAAAGAAAAGAAGAAGAAGAGAAAGAAGAAAAAGAAAGAAAAGAAGAAGAAAAGAAAGAAAGAAAAGAAAGAAGAAAAGAAAAGAAAAAGAGAAAAAGAAAAAAGAAAGAAGAAAAGAGAAGAAAAAGAAGAAAGAAAGAAGAAAGAAAGAAGAAAAGAAGAAGAAAGAAAGAGAAGAAAAGAAAAGAAAAAGAAAGAAAAGAAAGAGAAGAAGAAAAAGAAAAGAAGAGAGAAGAGAAGAAAAAGAAGAAAAGAAGAAAAAAGAAGAAAGAAAAGAAGAAAGAAAAGAAAAGAAAGAAAGAAAGAGAAAAGAAGAAAAAGAAAGAAAAGAAGAGAAAGAAAGAAAGAAGAAAGAGAAGAAAGAGAAAGAAAGAAAGAAAAGAAGAAAGAAGAAAAGAAGAAGAAAAAGAGAAGAAAAGAAGAAGAGAAAGAAGAAAAGAAAAAGAAGAGAAAGAAAGAAGAAGAAAGAGAAAAGAGAAAGAAGAAGAGAAAAGAAGAAGAAAGAAGAAAGAAAAGAAGAAAGAAGAAGAAAAAGAAGAGAAGAAAAGAAGAAGAGAAAAGAAGAAAGAAGAAAAGAAAGAAAGAAGAAAGAAGAGAGAAAGAAAAGAAAAGAAGAAGAGAAAGAAGAAGAGAAAAGAAGAAAAGAAGAAAAAAGAAGAAGAAAGAAGAAAGAAGAAAGAGAAAGAAGAAAAAAAGAAAAAGAAAGAAGAAAGAAAAAGAAAGAGAAGAGAAAAAAGAGAAGAAAAGAAAGAAAGAAGAAAAAAGAAGAAAGAAGAAAGAGAAGAAAGAAAAGAAGAAAAAGAGAAGAAAAGAAGAAGAAGAAAAAGAGAAAGAAAGAGAAAGAAGAAAGAAAGAAGAAGAAAAAGAAAGAGAAAAAGAAGAAGAAAGAAAAGAAAGAAAGAAGAAAGAAAGAAAAGAAAAAAGAAGAGAAAAAAGAAAGAAGAAGAAAGAAGAGAAAAAGAAAGAAAGAGAAAAGAAGAAAAGAAGAAGAAGAGAAAAAAGAAAGAAAAGAGAAAGAAGAAGAAGAAAGAAAAAAGAAGAAGAGAAAAAGAAAGAAAGAAAAGAAGAAGAAAAGAAGAAAAAGAAGAAGAAAAGAAAAAGAGAAGAAGAAAGAAAGAAAGAAAAGAGAGAAAGAAAAGAAGAAAAGAAGAAAAAGAAAGAAGAAAAAGAAGAAAGAAAAGAGAAAAGAAGAAGAAAGAAGAAAAAGAAGAAAGAGAAAAGAAGAAGAAAGAAGAAGAAAAGAAAGAGAAGAAGAAAGAAGAAAAAGAAGAAGAGAAAAGAAGAGAAAGAAAAGAAAAGAAAAGAAGAAAAGAAGAAGAAAAAGAAAGAAAAGAAGAAAGAAAAGAAAGAAAGAAAAAGAAGAAGAGAAAAGAAAAGAAGAAAAGAAGAAGAAAGAAAGAAGAGAAAAGAAGAAAGAAAAGAAAAGAAGAAAAGAGAAGAGAAAAGAGAAAGAGAAAGAAAAAGAAGAGAAGAAAAAAAGAGAAAAGAAAAGAAAGAGAGAAAAGAGAAAGAAAGAAAAGAGAAAGAAGAGAAAAGAAAAAGAGAAAAAGAAAGAAAGAAGAAAGAAAGAAAAAAAGAAAAAGAAAGAGAAAAAAGAAGAGAGAAAACAGAAGAGAAAAGAAAAAGAAAGAGAGAGAGAAAGATGCACCCAGCACATACCCTCGCCCCACTCGCACTCCCGTTCGCCCATCATCCCTGTCTCCCCCTCCCCTCTCTCCTCCCCCTCTCCCTCCGCTCATCTCCCCTCTCCCTCTCCCCCCCTCCATCCTCTCCTCCTCCTCTCCCCCTCTCCTCCTCCCTCTCATCCTCCTCCCCCCTCTCCTCCCTCCCTCTCCCATCTCTCCCATCCTCCTCCCTCCCCCTCCCCCCCCTCCTCCTCCACCTCCTCCCCTCTCCCTCCCCTCCTCTCTCCCTCCCTCCCTCCCCTCCTCCCTCCTCCCCCTCCCTCTCCCCTCCCTCCTCTCCCCCTCCTCCTCCCCCTCCCCCCTCCCTCTCCCCCTCCTCTCCTCTCCCCTCCCTCCCTCCCCTCCTCCCTCCTCTCCTCCCCTCCCTCCTCCTCCTCTCCCCTCCTCCCCTCCTCCCTCCTCCTCCTCCCTCTCCTCCCCCTCCCCTCCCCTCCTCTCTCCTCCCTCCCCTCCCCCTCCCCTCCCCCCCTCCCTCTCCCCCCTCTCCTCCCCCTCCTCTCCCTCCTCCTCTCCCTCTCCCCCTCCTCCCCCTCCCTCCCCCTCCCTCTCCTCCCCTCTCCTCCCCCTCCTCCCTCCTCCCCCCTCCCCTCCCTCCTCTCCCTCCTCCCCTCTCCCCCTCCCCTCTCCCTCCTCCCTCTCCTCCCTCCTCCCCTCCCTCCTCCCCTCCTCTCCTCCTCCCTCCCTCTCCTCCTCCTCCTCCCCCCTCCCCTCCTCCCCTCCCTCTCCCCCTCCCTCCCTCTCTCCCCTCCCTCCTCCTCTCCCTCCTCCCCTCCTCCCCTCTCCCTCCCTCTCCCTCCTCCCCCCCCTCTCCCCCTCCCCTCCTCCCTCCCTCCCCCTCCCTCCCCTCTCCTCCCTCTCCCTCCCCTCCTCCTCCCCCCTCCCCTCTCCTCCTCCCCTCCCCTCCCCCTCCTCCTCCCTCTCTCCCTCCCTCCCCTCCCCTCCCTCTCCCCCTCCCCCTCCTCCTCTCCCCCTCCTCCCTCCCTCTCCCTCCTCCCCCTCCCTCCCTCTCCCTCTCCTCCCCTCCCTCCTCCCTCTCCTCCCCCCTCTCCTCCCTCCCTCCTCCCCTCTCCTCTCCCTCCTCCCCTCCCCTCTCCTCTCCTCCCCTCTCCCTCCCCTCCTCCCCTCTCCCCCCCTCTCCCTCCCCCTCCCTCCCTCTCCTCCCTCCCTCCTCTCCCCCTCCTCCCCTCTCCTCCCCCTCCCTCCTCTCCTCCCTCTCCCCTCCTCTCCCCCCTCCTCCCTCTCCTCCTCCCTCCCCTCCCCTCTCCTCCCTCCCCCTCCTCCCCCCTCCTCCTCCCTCCCTCCCCTCCTCCCCTCTCCCTCCCCTCTCTCCCTCCTCCCTCTCTCCTCCTCCCTCCCCCTCCTCTCCCTCTCCCCTCCCCTCCTCCTCCCTCCTCCCTCCCTCCCCTCCTCCCCCTCCCCTCCCTCTCTCCCTCCTCCCCTCTCCCTCCCTCCTCCCCCTCTCCTCCCCTCTCCTCTCCCTCCTCCCCTCCTCTCCTCTCTCCCTCCTCCCCTCCCCCTCCCTCTCCCTCCCCCTCCTCTCCCCTCCCCTCTCCCTCCCCCCCTCCCCTCTCTCCCCTCTCCCTCCTCCCCTCTCCCTCCTCTCCCTCCTCCTCCCCTCCCTCCCCTCTCCCCTCCCTCCTCCCTCCTCCCTCCCCCTCCTCCTCTCCCCTCCCCCTCCCTCCTCCCTCTCCCTCCTCCTCCCCTCCTCCCCTCTCCCTCCCTCTCCTCCCCCTCCCTCCTCTCCCCCTCCCTCCTCCTCTCCCTCCCTCCCCTCTCCTCCCTCTCCCCCTCCCTCCTCCCCCTCTCCCTCCTCCTCCCCCTCTCCCTCCCCCTCCCTCCCTCTCCTCCCTCTCCCCTCCTCCCCCTCCTCTCCCCTCCCCTCTCCTCCCCCCTCCTCCTCCCCCCTCCCTCCTCTCTCCCTCCTCCCCTCCCTCCCTCCTCCCCTCCTCTCCCCTCCTCCTCTCCCCCCTCCTCCTCCCTCTCCTCCCTCCCTCTCCCCCCCTCCTCCCTCCTCTCCCTCCCCCTCTCCTCCTCCCTCCCCCTCTCCCTCCCTCCCTCCCCTCCCCTCTCCTCCCCCTCCTCTCCCCCCCTCTCCCTCCTCTCCCTCCTCCCCCCTCCCTCCTCCCCTCTCCTCCCCCTCCCCTCCCCTCCTCTCCCTCCCCTCCTCCCCTCCTCCCTCCCTCTCCCCCTCCCCTCTCCTCCCCCTCCTCCCCCCTCCCTCTCCCCTCCTCCCCTCTCCCTCCCCCCCTCCTCCCTCCTCCCCCTCTCCCCTCCCCCTCCTCCCTCTCCCTCCTCCCTCCCCCCCTCCTCTCCCCTCCCCTCCCTCCTCCCTCCCTCCTCTCCTCCTCTCCCTCTCCCCCCTCCTCCCTCCCCCTCCTCTCCCTCCTCCCCTCCTCTCCCCTCTCCCTCCTCTCCTCCCCCCCCCCTCCCTCCTCCTCCCTCCCTCCCTCTCCCCTCCTCCCCCTCCCTCCTCCTCCCCTCCCTCCCTCTCTCCCTCCTCCCCTCCCCCCTCCTCTCCTCCCCTCCCTCCCTCCTCTCCCTCTCCTCCCCTCCTCCCTCCCCCTCCCCCTCCTCCCCTCCTCCCTCCTCCCCTCCCTCCTCCCCTCCCTCCCTCCTCCTCCCCTCCTCCCTCCTCTCCTCCCCCCCTCTCCCCCTCCTCCCTCCCTCTCCCTCCCCTCCTCCCTCCCCCTCTCCCCTCCTCCTCCCTCTCCCCCTCCTCCTCCCCCTCCTCTCTCTCCTCCCCCTCCCTCCCCTCCTCTCCCCTCCCCCCTCCTCCTCCCTCTCCCCCCTCCTCCCTCCCCTCCTCCCCCTCCTCCTCTCCCCCTCCCTCCTCCTCCCCCTCTCCCCTCCTCCTCCCTCCCCTCCTCCTCCCTCCTCCTCCCCCTCCCCTCTCCTCCCCTCCTCCCCTCCCCCTCTCCCTCCCTCCCTCTCCTCCCCTCCTCTCCCCCTCCTCCTCCCCTCCCTCTCCCCCTCCTCCCCTCCCTCCCTCCTCCCTCCCCCCCTCCTCCTCCCCCTCTCCTCCCCTCCCTCTCCTCCCTCCTCCCCCCCTCTCCCTCCTCCTCCTCCCTCCCCCTCCTCTCCTCCCCTCCCTCCTCCCTCCCTCCTCCCCTCTCCCCTCCTCCTCTCCTCCCCCCTCTCCTCCCCTCTCCCTCCCCTCCTCCCCTCCCTCCTCCCTCCCCCTCCCTCTCCCCCTCCTCTCCCTCTCCCTCCTCCCCTCTCCCCTCCCTCTCCTCTCCCCCTCCTCCCCTCCTCCTCCTCTCCCCCCTCCCCTCTCCTCCCTCCTCTCCCTCCCTCTCCCCTCCTCCCTCCTCCCCCCCTCCCCTCCCCCTCCTCTCCCTCTCTCCCCCTCCCTCCCCCCTCCTCTCCCCCTCCTCTCTCCTCTCCCCCTCCTCCCTCCTCTCCTCCCTCCCCTCTCCCCTCCTCCTCCCTCCTCCCCCTCTCCTCCCCTCCTCCCTCCCCTCCTCCCTCTCTCCCTCCTCCCTCCTCCCCTCCCCCTCTCCCTCCCCTCTCCTCCCCCTCCCTCCTCCTCTCCCTCCCTCCTCCCTCCTCCCCTCCCCCTCCCTCCTCCTCTCCCTCCCTCCCCCCTCCTCCCTCCCTCCCTCCTCCCCTCCCTCCTCTCCCCCCTCCCTCCTCCTCTCCCCTCCTCCCCTCCCCTCCTCCCTCCCCCCCTCCCCCTCCCCCTCTCCCCTCCCCCTCCTCTCTCCCCTCCTCCATCCCCTCCCCCTCCTCCCCTCCTCCCTCCTCCCTCCCTCCCCTCTCCTCCCCTCCCTCCTCTCCCCCCTCCCTCCTCCTCCCTCTCCTCCCCCCCTCTCCTCCCCTCCTCCCTCCCTCCTCCCCTCCCCCCCTCCCTCCCCTCCCTCTCCCTCCCTCCTCCCCCTCCTCCTCCTCCCTCCCCTCCTCCCTCTCCTCCCCTCCTCCCCTCCTCCTCCCCCTCCTCCTCCCCTCCCCTCCTCCTCCTCCCCCCTCCTCCCCTCCCTCCCCTCCCCTCCTCTCCTCCTCCCCCTCCTCCCCTCCCCCTCCCTCCCCCTCCCCCTCTCCCCCTCCCTCTCCCCCTCTCCCTCCTCCCCTCCTCCCTCTCCTCCCCTCCTCCCTCCCCCCCTCCTCCCCTCTCCCTCCTCCCTCCCTCCCCTCCCTCTCCCCCCTCCCTCCCCCCTCCCTCCTCCTCCTCTCCCCTCCCTCCCTCCCCTCCCCCCTCTCTCCTCCCCTCCTCCCTCCTCCCCTCCCTCCCTCCCTCCCTCCCCTCCTCTCCCTCCTCCCTCCTCCCCTCCTCCTCCCTCCTCCCCTCCTCCTCCCTCCCCTCTCCCCTCCTCTCCCTCCTCCCCTCTCCTCCCTCCTCCCTCCCCCCTCCTCCCCCTCTCGACTCCCGACCTCACCCTCTGCTCATCCCATCACACTCGCAGTCGTCTCGCTCATCACATCTTCTTCCTCCATCTCCCCATCTCTGTCCTTTGCTCCCTCTGCCCATCTCGCCCCGATACACTGTCCGATCCTCATCTGTCGTCTCCTCTCCTCCCCACCTCCCTCTCTCTCGCTCCTCCTACTCCCATCTCCCTCGCATCTCCCTCCCTCTGTGCTCCCTCTCCATCCACAGCCTCTCGCTCTCCATCCGTCTCCATCTACCTCTCGTCGCTCCCTAGCTCGATCCCTCGCTTCCGTCCTCCCTCGCTGCTACGTCTCGTCCACGCCACACTCCATCGACTCACTCTCCATACAATCACATCCTCTCTCTCTCTCTCTGCCTCTCCCACTCTCCTCCTCTGCCTCACCACCCTCCTCCTCTCTCCTACTCAGTCCATCTCGCACGCCTACTCTATCCTCGCCTCCCCATCCACTCTTCCCGCTCCACCTCTCTCTCATCCTCCCCTCGCTCCTCGCCCTCTCCAGAGCATACTCCCCATCCTCTCCACACTAAGCTTCAATCCCGACATCCAAACTCCCATCCCCATCCACCCACTCGTCTACCCGCCCCCCCACCCTCCTATAATACCTCTCTCTCTAAAAGAATAACCTGCCAATGCAGCGCATACTGAGCGAGGATATAAGAACACTCAATCGACTAACTGAAGAACCCAGATAAAAGATGATAAGTAGCACGTTCAATATTACGCACGAAAAAAAGAATGAAAGAGAGCGAGAAGCATAGAAGAAAAGAATAAAGAAAATAAGACAACGAAACAAGAGAAATGCGGACAACAAGCAAAAAAGCAAAAATAAATACTAAAGAAGAAGAAGAGAGAAAGAAAATAAAGAAAGAGAGAAGAGAAGAAAAAGAAAGTAGTAGAAGAAAAGTAAAGAAAGAGAACAATCTGAATGACAGCAACAAAATAGTGTAAGAACGTAGTGTCGATGAGATATCCTAGATAAGATAGAAATCACCGTGTTATCCACGAGAAACAGAAAATCATATCTAAGGCAAGTCTCAAAAGCTATAGAAATAGACAGAGAGAGCGAGAGCGTCGAACTAGTCGATAGAAAAGAAGAAGAAAAAGAGAGAAAAAGAAAAGAAAAAGAAGAAGAAGAAAAAATAGAAAGAAGAGAAAAAAAAAAGAAAAAGAAAAGAAAAAAAAAGAAAAAAGAAAAAAGAAAAAAAGAAAAAAAGAAAAGAAAAAAAGAAAAAAAGAAAAAAAAGAAAAAGAAAAAAAAGAGAAGAAAAAAAAGAAAAGAAAAAAAAGAAGAAAAAGAAAAAAAAGAAAGAAAGAAAAAAGAAAGAAAAAAGAAAAGAAAGAAAAAGAAAAAAAGAAGAAAAAAAAGAAGAAAAAAGAAAAAGAAAAGAAGAAGAAAAAAAAGAAAGAAAAAGAAAAGAAGAAAAGAAAAGAAAAAAAAAGAAAAGAAGAAAAGAGAAAAAAAAAGAAAAAGAAAAAAAAGAAAAAAGAAAGAAAAAAGAAAAAAAGAAAAAGAAAAAAAAGAAAAGAAAAAAAAGAAGAAAAGAAAAAAGAAAAGAAAAAAAGAAAAAGAAAAGAGAAAAGAAAAGAAGAAAAAGAAAGAAAAAAGAAGAGAAAAGAAAGAAAAAAGAAAAGAAAAAAAGAAAGAAAAAAGAAAAGAAAAAGAAAAAAAAAGAAGAAAGAAGAAAAAAGAAAAAAGAAGAAAAAGAAAAAAGAAAAAGAAAAAAAGAAAGAAAAAAAAGAAGAAAAGAAAAGAAAGAAGAAAAGAAAAAAGAAGAAAAAGAAAAGAAAAAGAAAAAAAGAAAGAAAAAGAAAAAAAAAGAAAGAAAAGAAAAAAGAAAAAAAAAGAAAAAAAAGAAAAAAAAGAAAAGAAAAAGAAGAAAGAAAAAAAAGAAAAAGAAAAGAAAAAAGAAAGAAAAAAGAAAAGAAAGAAAAAAGAAAAGAAAAAAGAAAGAAGAAAAAAGAAAAAGAAAGAAAAGAAGAAAAGAAAAGAAAGAAAAGAAGAAAGAAAAAGAAAAAAGAAGAAAAAGAAAAAGAAAAAGAAGAAAAGAAAAGAAAAAGAAAAAGAAAGAAAAGAAAGAAAGAAGAAAAAGAAAGAAAAAAAAAGAAAAAAAGAAAAAAGAAGAAAAAAAAAGAAGAAAAGAAGAAAGAAGAAAAAGAAAAGAAAAAGAAAAAGAAAAAAAAGAAAGAGAAAAAGAAAAAGAAGAAAAAAAGAAAAGAAAAAAGAAAAAGAAAGAAGAAAAAGAAAAGAAAGAAGAAAAAAAGAAAAAAGAAGAAAAGAAAAGAAAAAAAAGAAAAGAAAGAAGAAAAAGAAAAGAAAGAAAAGAAAAAGAAAAAAAGAAAAAGAAAAAAGAAAAAAAAGAAAGAAAAAAGAAAAAGAAAAGAAAAGAAAAAAGAAGAAAGAAAAAAGAAGAAAGAAAAGAAAAAGAAAAGAAGAAAGAAAAAGAAAGAAAAAAAGAAAGAAAAAAAGAAAAAGAAAAAGAAGAAAAGAGAAGAAAAAAGAAAAGAAGAAAAAAGAAAAAGAAAGAAAAAAGAAAAAGAAGAAAGAAGAAAAGAAAGAAAAAAAAGAAAAAGAAGAAAGAAAAAAAAAGAAGAAAAAAGAAAAAGAAGAAAAGAAAAGAAAGAAAAAAGAAAAGAAGAAAAGAAAAAGAAGAAAAAGAAAGAAAAAAGAAAGAAAGAAAAAAAAAGAAAGAAAAGAAAGAAAAGAAAAGAAAAAGAAAGAGAAAAAGAAAGAAAAGAAAAGAAAAAAGAAAAAGAAAAAAGAAAGAAGAAAAAAGAAAAAGAAGAAAAGAAAGAGAAAAGAAGAAAAAAAGAAAAAAAAGAAGAAAGAAAAAAAGAAAAGAAAAAGAAAAGAAAGAAAAAAAGAAGAAAAGAAAGAAAGAGAAAAAAGAAAGAAAAAGAAAAAAAGAAAAGAAAGAAAAGAAAAGAAAAAAGAAGAAAGAAAAAGAAAAGAAAGAAGAAAAAAGAAAAAAAAAGAAAAGAAAAGAAAGAAAAAGAAGAAAAGAAGAAAAAAAAGAAAAGAAAAAGAAGAAAGAGAAAGAAAAAGAAAAAGAAAAAAGAAAGAAAAGAAAAGAAAGAAAAGAAAAGAAAGAAAAGAGAAAAAAAGAAAGAAAGAAAAGAAGAAAGAAAAGAAAGAAAAAAAGAAAAAGAAAAGAAAGAAAAAGAGAAAAGAAGAAAAAGAAAAAGAAGAAAAGAAAGAAAAAAGAAAAGAAAGAAAGAAGAAAAGAAGAAAAAGAAAAAAGAGAAAAAAGAAAGAAAAAGAAAGAAAAGAAAAAGAAAGAAAAGAAAGAAGAAAAGAAAAAAGAAAAAGAAAAGAGAAAGAAGAGAAAGAAAAAAAAAGAGAAAAGAAAAAGAAAGAAAAAAGAAGAAAGAAAGAAAAAAAGAAGAAAAGAAAAAAAAAGAAAAAGAAAGAAAAAGAAAGAAAAAAGAAAAAGAAAGAAGAGAAAAGAAAGAAAAAGAAAAAGAAAGAAAAAAAGAAAAGAAGAAGAAAAGAAAAAGAAAAAAGAAAAGAAAGAAAAGAAAAGAAAGAAAGAAGAAAAGAAAGAAAGAAAGAAAGAGAAAAGAAAAGAAGAAAAAAGAAAAGAAAAAAGAAAGAGAAAAAAGAAGAAACAAGAAAAGAAAAAAGAATAGAAAAGAAGAAAAGAAAAAAGAAAAGAGAAAAAAAGAGAAAAAGAAAAGAAAAGAAAGAGAAAGAGAAAGAAAAAAAGAAAGAAGAAAAAGAGAAAAAAGAAAAAAAAGAAAAAGAAAAGAAGAAGAAAAAAAGAAGAAGAAGAAAGAAAAAGAGAAAAAGAGAAGAAAGAAAAAAGAAGAAAAAGAAAAAAGAAAGAAGAAGAGAAGAGAAAAAGAAAGAAAAGAAAGAAGAGAAAGAAAAAAGAAGAAAGAAAGAAAAAAGAAAAGAGAAGAAAAGAAAGAAAAGCACTACCGAGCCCACCACCCTCCACCCCCCCCTCCCGTCCCTCCCCCGTCCTCCACCCCTCCCGCCTCCCTCCTCCCCCTCCCCTCCCCCCTCCCCCCTCCCTCCCCTCCCCCCCCCCTCCCCCCCCTCCCTCCCCTCCCTCCCCCCCTCCCCCCCTCCCCCCTCTCCCTCCCCCCTCCCTCCTCCCCTCCCCCCCTCCCTCCCCCCCCTCCCCCTCCCCCCCCCCTCCCCCTCCCCTCCTCTCCCCTCCCCCCCCCCTCCCCTCCTCCCCCCCTCTCCCCCCCTCCCCCCCTCCCTCCCCCTCCCTCCCCCCCCTCCCTCCCCCTCCTCCCTCCCCCCCCTCCTCCCCTCCCCCCCTCCCCCCCTCTCCCCCCCCTCCCCTCCCCCCCTCCCTCCCCCCCCCCTCCTCCCCCCCTCCTCCCCCCTCCCCTCCCCCCCTCCTCCCTCTCCCCCCCCTCCCCCCTCCCCCCCCTCCCTCCCTCCCCCTCCCCCCCTCCCCCCCCCTCCCTCCCTCCACCTCCTCCCTCCCTCCCCCTCCCCTCCCCCTCCCTCCCCCCCTCCTCCCCTCCCCCTCCCCCCTCTCCTCCCCCTCCCCCCCTCCTCCCTCCCCCCTCCCTCCCTCCCCCCCCCTCCCCCCCTCCCTCCCCCTCTCCCCCCCCTCCTCCCTCCCCCCCTCCCCTCCCCCTCCCCCCCTCCTCCCCCTCCCTCCCCCTCCCCCCTCCCCCCCTCCCCCTCCCCCCTCCCCTCCTCCTCCTCCCCCCCCTCCCTCCCCCCCCCTCCCCCTCCCTCCCTCCCCCCCCTCTCCCCCTCCCTCCCCCCCTCCTCCCCCCCTCCCCCCCCTCCCCTCCCTCCCCTCCCCTCCTCCCCTCCCCCCCTCTCCCCTCCCCCCCCTCCTCCCCCCCCTCCCTCCCCCCCCTCCCCTCCCCCCTCCCCTCCCCCCCCTCCTCCCTCCCCCCCCTCCTCTCCCCTCCCTCCCCCCCTCCCCCCTCCCCCCCCTCCCCTCCCCCCCCCCTCCCCTCTCCCTCCCCTCCCCTCCTCCCCTCCTCCCCCCCCTCCCCCCCCTCCCTCCCCCCTCCCCCCCTCCTCTCCCCCCCTCCCCCCCCTCCCCCCCCCCTCTCCCCCTCCCTCCCCCCTCCTCCCCCCCCTCCCCCCTCCCCCCTCTCCTCCCTCCCCCTCCCCCCTCCCTCCCCCTCCCCCTCCCTCCTCCCCCCCTCCTCTCCCCCCTCCCCTCCCCTCCTCCCCCTCCCCCTCCCCCACCCCCCTCCCCTCCTCCCCCCTCCCTCCCCCCCCTCTCCCCCTCCCCCTCCCCCCCCCTCCCCTCCCTCCCCTCCCCCTCCTCCCTCCCCTCCCCCTCCCTCCCCCTCCCTCCCCCCCTCCCCCTCCCTCCCCTCCCCCTCCCCCCCCTCCTCCCTCCCCCCTCCTCCCCCTCCCCTCCTCCCCCCTCCCCCTCCCCCCTCCCCCCTCCCCTCCCCCCCCTCCCCCCCCTCCCCCTCCCCCCCTCCCCTCCCCCTCCTCCCCCCTCTCCCCCCTCCCCCTCTCCTCCCTCCCCCTCCCCCCCTCCCCTCCCCCTCCCTCCCCTCCCCCCTCTCCCTCCCTCCCTCCCCCCCCCCTCCCCCTCCTCCCTCCCCCCCCTCTCCCCCCCCTCCTCCCTCCCTCCCCCCCTCCCCCCCTCCCCTCCCCCCCCTCCTCCCCCTCCTCCCCCCCTCCCCCCCCCCTCCTCCCTCCTCCCCCCTCCCCCTCCCTCCCCTCCCCTCTCCCTCCCCCCCCTCCCCTCCCTCCCCCCCCTCCCTCCCTCTCCCCCCCCTCCCCTCCCCTCCCTCCCTCCTCCCCCCCCTCCCCTCCCCCCCTCCTCCCTCCCCTCCCCCTCCTCCCCCCCCCTCCCCTCCCTCCCCTCCCCTCCTCCCTCCCCCCTCCCCCCCCCCTCCCCCTCCCTCCCCTCCCCCCTCCTCCCCTCCTCCCCCCCCACCCCCCTCCCTCCCCTCCCCTCCCCTCCCCCCTCCCCCTCCCCTCCCCTCCCCCTCCTCCCCCTCCCTCCCTCCCCCCCCCCTCCTCCCTCCTCCCCCCCCTCTCCCCTCCCCTCCTCCCCCTCCCCCCCCCCTCCCCCCCCCTCCTCCCCCTCCTCCCCTCCCCTCCCTCCCCTCCCCCCTCCTCCCCCCCTCCCCCCCTCCCTCCTCCCCCCCCCCTCCTCCCCTCCCCCCTCCCTCCTCCCCCCCCTCCCCTCCTCCCCCCCCTCCCTCCCCCTCCCCTCCCCCTCCCCTCCCCTCCCCTCTCCCCCCCCTCCCCCCCCTCCCCTCTCCCCCCCTCCCCCCCTCCCCTCTCCCCCTCCCTCCCCTCCCCCCCTCCCCCTCCCCTCCCCCTCCCTCCCCTCCCCTCCTCCCCCCCTCCTCCCCTCCCCTCCCCCTCCCCTCCCCTCCTCTCCCCCCCCTCCCCCCTCCCCCCCTCCTCCCCCCTCCCTCCCTCCCCTCCCCTCCCCTCCCCCTCCTCCCCTCCCCCCCCCCTCCCCTCCCTCCCTCCCCCCCCTCCCTCCCCCCCTCCCCCTCTCCCCTCTCCCCCTCCCCCCTCCCCCTCCCTCCCCCCCCCCTCCCCCTCCCCCCCTCCTCCCCCTCCCCCCTCCCCTCCCTCCCCTCCCCCTCCCCCCTCCCCCCCCTCCCCCCCTCTCCCCCTCCCCCTCCCCCCTCCTCCCTCCTCCCCCCCCTCCTCCCCCCCCTCCCCCCCCTCCCCTCTCCCCCCTCCCCCTCCCTCCCCCCTCCCCCTCCCCCCCTCCCTCCCCCCCCTCCTCCCTCCCCCCCCCCTCCCTCCCCCCTCCTCCCCCCCTCCTCCCTCCTCCCCCCCCTCCCCTCCTCCCCCCCTCCTCCCCTCTCCCCCTCCCCCCCTCCCCCCCCTCCCTCTCCCCCCCCTCCCCCCTCCCCCCTCCCCCTCCCTCCCCCCCTCCCTCCCCCTCCTCCCCTCCCCCCCTCCCCCTCCCCCCCTCCTCCCCCCCCTCCTCCCCCTCCTCCCCCCCCTCCCTCCCCCTCCCCCCCCTCTCCCCCCCTCCCTCCCCCTCCCCCTCCTCCCCCTCCCCTCCCCCCCCTCCCCCTCCCCTCCCCCCCTCCCCTCCCCTCCCCCCCTCCCTCCCTCCCCCCCTCCCCCTCCCCTCCCCCCTCCCCTCTCCCCCTCCCTCCCTCCCCCCTCCCCTCCTCCCCCCCTCCCCCTCCCTCCCCCTCCCCTCCTCCCCCTCCCTCCTCCCTCCCCTCCTCCTCCCTCCCCCCTCCCCTCCCCCCTCCTCCCTCCCCCCCTCCCCCCCTCCCCTCCCCCTCCTCCCTCCCCCCTCCCCCCTCCCCCCTCCTCCCCTCCCCCCCCTCCCCCTCCCCCCTCCTCTCCCTCCCCCCCTCCCCCCTCCCCTCCCCCTCCCTCCCCCCCTCCCCCTCCCCCCCCTCCCTCCCCCTCCCCTCCCCCCCTCCCTCTCCCCCTCCCCCCTCCTCCCCCTCCCCCCCTCCCCTCCTCCCTCCCCCCCTCCCCCCCCCCTCCCTCCCCCTCCCCCCCTCCCCTCCCCCCCTCCCCCTCCCTCCCCCCTCCCCCTCCCCCCCTCCCCCTCCCCCCCCTCCCTCCCCCCCCTCCCCCTCCTCCCCCCCTCCCTCCCCCCTCCCCCCCCTCCCTCCCCCTCCTCCCCTCCCCCCCCTCCCTCCTCCCTCCCCCCCTCCCTCCCTCCCCCTCCTCTCCCCCCTCCCCCTCCCCTCCTCCCTCCCCCCTCCCTCCCCTCCTCCCCCCCCTCCCTCTCCTCCCCTCCCCCTCCCTCCTCCCCTCCCCCCCCTCCCCCTCCCCCCCCCTCCCTCTCCTCCCCCCCTCCCCTCCCCCTCCCTCCCCCTCCCCTCCTCCCTCCCTCCCCCCCTCCTCTCCCTCCCCCTCCCCTCCTCCCCCCCCTCCCCCCCTCTCCCCCCCCCTCCTCCCCCTCCCTCCCCTCCTCCCCTCTCCCTCCCCTCCTCCTCCCCCCCTCCCCCTCCCCCTCCCTCTCCCCCCTCCCCCCCCCTCCTCCCCTCCCCCCTCCCCCCCTCCCCTCTCCCCCCTCCCCTCCCCTCCCCTCCCCCCCCTCCCCCTCCTCCCTCCCTCCCCCCCCTCCCCCTCCCCTCCCCCCCCTCTCCCTCCCTCCTCCCCCCTCCCCTCCTCCCCCTCCCCTCCTCCCCCTCCCCCCCCTCCCTCCCCTCCCCCCCTCCCCCCCTCCTCCCTCCCCTCCCCTCTCCCCCCCTCCCCTCCCCCTCCCCCTCTCCCCTCCCTCCCCCTCCCCCCCCTCCCTCCCTCCTCCCCCCCCTCCCCCCTCCCCCCCTCCCTCCCCCCCCTCTCCCCCCCCTCCCCCCTCCCCTCTCCCTCCCCCTCCCCCCTCCCCTCCCCTCCCCCCTCCCCTCTCCCTCCCTCCCCCCCCTCCCCCCCTCCCCCTCCCTCCCTCTCCTCCCCCTCCCCCCCCTCCCTCCTCCCCCTCCCCTCCCCTCCCCCTCCCCCTCCCCCCCTCTCCCCTCCCCTCCCCCCTCCTCCCTCCTCCCCTCCCCCTCCCCCCCTCCTCCCCTCCCTCCCCTCCCCCTCTCCCCTCCCCCCCCCCTCCCCCTCCCCTCCTCCCTCTCCTCTCCCTCCCCTCCCCCCCTCCCCTCCCCCTCCTCCTCCCCCCCTCCTCCCCCCCCTCCCCCCCCTCCTCCTCCCCCTCCCCTCCTCCCCCTCCTCCCCCCCCTCCCCCTCCCCTCCTCTCCCCCCCCTCCCCCCTCCCCCCCTCCCCTCCCCCCCCTCCCCCCCCTCCCTCCCCTCCCCTCCCCCCCTCCCCCCTCCTCCCTCCCCCCTCCCTCCCCCCCCCCTCCTCCCCCCCCTCCCTCCCCCCTCCTCCCCTCTCCCCTCCTCCCCCCCCCCTCCCCCTCCCCCCCTCCTCCCTCCCCCCCTCCCCCTCCCCTCCTCCCCCCCTCCCTCCCCCTCCCTCCTCCCCCCCCTCTCCTCCCCCCCTCCCCCTCCCCCCTCCCTCTCCTCCCCTCCCCCCCTCCCTCCCCCCCCTCCCTCCCCCCCTCCCTCCCCCCCCTCCCCCCCTCCCTCCCCCCTCCTCCCTCTCCCCCCCCTCCCCCCCCTCCCCCCCCTCCCCTCCTCCCCTCCCCCCCCCCTCCCCCTCCCCCTCCCTCCCCCTCCCTCCCCCCCTCTCCCCCCCCTCCTCCCTCCCCCTCCCTCCCCTCCCCCCCCTCCCCTCCCTCCCCCCTCCCTCCCCCCTCCCCCCCTCCTCCCCCTCCCCTCCTCCCTCCCCCCCTCCCCTCCTCCCTCCCCTCCTCCCCCTCCCCCCTCCCCCCCCTCCCCCCCTCCTCCCTCCCCTCCCCCCCTCCCTCCTCCCCCCTCCCCCCCCCCTCCCCTCCCCCTCCCTCTCCCCCCCCCTCCCCTCCCCCCTCCTCCCCTCCCCCCCCTCCCCCCTCCCCCCCTCCCTCCCTCCCCCTCCTCCCCCCCCTCCCCTCCCCTCCCTCCCCTCCCCCCCTCCCTCCCTCCCTCCCCCCTCCCTCCCCTCCCCCTCCCTCCCCCCTCCCTCCCCTCCCCCCCCCCTCCCCTCCCTCCTCCCTCCCCCCCCTCCCCTCCTCCCCCCCCCCTCCCCCCCCTCCTCCCTCCCCCCTCCCTCCCCCTCCCCCTCCCTCCCCCTCCCCTCCCTCCTCCCCCCTCCTCCCCCCCCCCTCCCTCCCCCCCTCCCCCTCCCTCCCCCCCCTCCCTCCCCTCCCCCCCCTCCCTCCCTCCTCCCCCCCCCCTCCCTCCCCTCCCCTCTCCCCCTCCCTCCCCTCCCCCTCCCCCTCCCCCCCTCCCCCCCTCCCTCCCTCCCTCCCCCCCCTCCCTCCTCCCCTCCCCCCCCTCCCCTCTCCCCCCTCCCCTCCCCCCCCCCTCCCCTCCCCCTCCTCCCCCCCTCCCCCCTCCCCCTCCCCTCCCCTCCCTCCCCTCCCCCCCCCCTCCCTCCCCCTCCCCTCTCCTCCCCTCCCCCCCCTCCCTCTCCCCCCCCTCCCTCCTCCTCCCCTCCCCCCTCCCCCCCCTCCCCTCCTCCCTCCCCCTCCCCTCCCCTCCCCCTCCCCCTCCTCCCCCTCTCCCTCCCCTCCCCCCCTCCCCCTCCTCCTCCCCTCCCCCCCCTCCTCCCCCCCTCCCCTCCTCCCCCCCTCCCCTCCCTCCTCCCCCTCCCCCCCTCCCCCCCTCCCCCCCCTCTCTCCCTCCCCCTCCCCCCCTCCCCCTCCTCCCTCCTCCCCTCCCTCCCCTCCCCCCCTCCCCCCCCTCCCCCTCCCCCTCCCCCCTCCCTCCCTCCCCTCCCCCCCTCTCCCTCCCCTCCCCTCTCTCCCCCCCTCCTCCCCTCCCCCTCCCCCCCTCCCCTCCCTCCCCCTCCCCCTCCCCCCCTCCTCCCCCTCCCCTCTCCCCCTCCCCCCTCCCTCCCCTCCTCCCCCTCCTCTCCCCTCCCCCCTCCCCCTCCCCTCCCTCCCCCCCCTCTCCCCTCCCCTCCCTCCCCCTCCCTCCTCCCCCCCCTCCCCCTCCCTCCCCTCCTCCCCTCCTCTCCCCCTCCCCTCCTCCCCCCCTCCCTCCCCCCCTCCCCCCCTCTCCCCTCCCCTCCCCTCCCCCCCCTCCCTCCTCCCCTCCTCCCCCCCTCCCCTCCCCCCTCCCTCCCTCCTCCCCCCCCTCCCCCCCCCCTCTCCCTCCTCCCCTCCCCCTCCTCCCCCCTCCCCCCCCTCCCCCCTCCCTCTCCCCCCTCCCCTCCCCCTCCTCCCCCCCCCTCCTCCCCCCCCCTCCCCTCCCTCCTCCCCCCCCTCCTCCCCCCTCCTCCCCCCCCTCCCTCCCCCCCCTCCCCCCTCCCCTCCCCTCCCCCCCCCTCCCCCTCCCTCCCTCCCCTCTCCCCCCCCTCCCCCTCTCCCCCTCCCTCCCCCTCCCCTCCTCCTCCTCCCCCCCTCCTCCCCTCCCCCTCCCCCTCCTCCCCCTCCTCCTCCCCCTCCCCCTCCTCCTCCCTCCCCCCCCTCCTCCCCTCCCCTCCCCCTCCCCTCCTCCCTCCCCTCTCCCCTCCCTCCCCCCTCCTCCCTCCCCTCCCTCCCTCCTCCCCTCCCCCTCCCTCCCCCTCCCCTCCCTCCCCCTCCCCCCTCCCTCCCTCCCCTCCCCCTCCCCCCCCTCCCCTCCCTCCTCCCTCTCCCCCCCCTCCTCCCCCCTCCCCCCCCCCTCCCCCTCCCTCCCCCCCCTCCTCCCTCCTCTCCTCCCCCCCCTCCCCCCCTCCCCCCTCCCCTCCCCCTCCTCCCTCCCTCCCCCTCCCCTCCCCTCCTCCCCCCTCCCCCTCTCCCTCCCCCTCCCCTCCTCCCCCTCCTCCCCCTCCCCCTCCCTCCCTCCCTCCTCCCTCCCCCTCTCCCTCCCCCCCCTCCTCCCCCCTCCCCTCCCCCCCCTCCTCCCTCCCCTCCTCCCCCCCCCTCTCCCCCTCCCTCCTCCCCTCCCCTCCCTCCTCCCCCCCTCCTCCCTCCCCCCCCCCTCTCCCCCTCCCTCCCCCTCCCCTCCCCTCCCCCCTCCTCTCCCCCTCCTCCCCCTCCCCTCCTCCCCCCTCCCTCCCCCCTCCTCCCTCCCCTCCCTCCCTCCCCTCCCCCTCCCCTCCCCTCCTCCCTCCCCCCCTCCCCCTCCCTCCCCTCCCCCTCCCTCCTCCCCTCCCCCCCCTCCCTCCCCTCCCCCTCTCCCCCCTCCTCCCTCTCCCCTCCCTCCCCCTCCCCCTCCCTCCCCCCCCTCCCCTCCTCCCCCTCCCTCCTCCCCCCCCTCCCTCCCCTCCCCTCCTCCCCCCTCCCTCCCTCCCCCTCCCCTCCCCTCCTCTCCCCCTCCTCCTCCCTCCCCTCCCTCCTCCCCTCCCCCTCCCCCTCCTCCCCCCTCCCCCTCCCCTCCCTCCCCTCCTCCCTCCCCTCCCCCTCTCCCCCTCCCCCCCTCCCTCCCCTCTCCCCCCTCCCTCCCCTCCCCCCTCCTCCCCCTCCCCCTCCCCCCCTCTCTCCCCCTCTCCCCCCCCCTCCCCCTCCTCCCCTCCCCCTCCCTCCTCCCCCTCCCTCCCTCCCCCTCCCCCTCCCCCTCCCCTCCCCTCCTCCCTCCCCCTCCCCCCCTCCTCCCCCTCCCCTCCCCCTCCTCCCTCCCCCCTCCCCTCCTCCTCCCCTCCCCTCCTCCCCCCTCCTCCCTCCCCCCCCTCCTCCCCCCCTCCCTCTCCCCCCCCTCTCCTCCCCTCCCCTCTCCCTCCCCTCCTCCCCTCCCTCCCCCCCCTCTCCCTCCCTCCTCCCCTCTCCCCTCCTCCCCCCCCCTCCTCCTCCTCCCTCCCTCCCCCCTCCCTCCCCCCTCCCTCCCCCCCTCTCCCCCCCCTCCCCCTCCCCCCCTCCCTCCTCCCTCCCCCTCTCCCTCCCCTCCTCTCCCTCCCTCCCCCTCTCCCCCTCCTCCCCTCCCCCCTCCTCCCCCCTCCCTCCCCTCCCTCCCCTCTCCCCCCCCCCTCCCCCCTCCCTCCCCTCCCCCCCCTCCTCCCTCCCCTCCTCTCCCCTCCTCCCCTCCCCCCTCCTCCTCCCCCCCTCCTCCTCCCTCCTCCCCCTCCCCTCCTCCCCCTCCCTCTCCTCCCTCCCCTCCCCTCCTCCTCCCCTCCTCCCTCCCTCCCCCTCCTCCCCTCCCTCCCCCCCCTCCCTCTCCTCCTCCCCCCTCCTCCCCTCCCCCCCCTCCCTCCTCCCCCCTCCCTCTCCCTCCCCCTCCCTCCCCCCCTCCCCCCCCTCCCTCTCCCCCCCTCCTCCCTCCCCCCTCCCTCCCCTCCCCTCCTCCCCCTCCTCTCCCCCCCTCCCCTCCCCCTCCTCCTCCCCCTCTCCCCCCTCTCCTCCCCCTCCCCCTCCTCCCCCTCCCTCTCCTCCCCCCTCCCCCCTCCCTCCCCCTCCTCCCTCCCCCTCCTCCCTCCTCCCCCCCTCCCCTCCTCCCTCCCCTCCCTCCCCCCCCTCCTCCCCCTCCCCCCCCTCCCCTCCTCCCCCCCTCCCCCCTCTCCCCCTCCCCTCCTCCCCCTCCTCCCTCCCCCTCCCTCCCTCCCCTCCTCCCCTCCCCCCCCTCCCCCTCCCTCCCCCCCTCCTCCCCTCCCCCCTCCCTCCTCCCCCCTCCTCCTCCCTCCTCCCCCTCTCCCCCCCTCCCTCCCCCCTCCCCTCCTCCTCCCTCCCTCCCCCTCCCTCCCCCTCCTCCCTCCTCCTCCCCTCTCCCTCCCTCCCTCTCCCCCTCCTCCCCTCCCTCTCCCTCCCCCCCCTCTCCCCTCCCTCCCCTCTCCCCTCTCTCCCCCCCCTCCCCCCCCTCCCCCCTCCCCTCCCCCTCCTCCTCCCCTCTCCCCCTCCCCCCTCCCCCTCTCCCCTCCCTCCCCCTCCCCCCTCCCTCCCCTCCTCCCCCCCTCTCCTCCCCCCCTCCCCCCTCCCTCCTCCCCCTCCTCTCCTCCCCCCCCTCCCCTCCCCCTCCCCTCCCCTCCTCCTCCCCCCCCTCTCCCTCCCCTCCCCTCTCCCCTCCTCCCCCCCCTCCCTCTCCCCCTCCTCCCCTCCCCCTCCCCCTCCTCCCCTCCCCCTCCCTCCCCCTCTCCCTCCCCTCCTCCCCCTCTCCCCTCCCTCCTCCCTCCCCTCCCCTCCCCCCCCTCCTCTCCCCCCTCCCCTCCCTCCCCCCCTCCCCTCCTCCCTCCCCTCCCCCTCCTCCCTCCTCCCTCCCCCCCCCCTCCCCCCTCCCCTCTCCCTCCCCCCCTCCCTCCCCCTCCTCCCCTCCCCCCCTCTCCTCCTCCCCCTCCCTCCTCCCCTCCCCTCCCCCCCTCCCCCCCTCCCTCCCCCCCTCCCTCCCCTCTCCCCCTCCTCCCCTCCCCCTCCCCCTCCTCCTCCCCCTCCTCCCCCTCCCTCCCCCCCTCCCCTCCTCCCCCCTCTCCCCCCCCTCCTCCTCCCCCTCCCCCCTCCCCCCTCCCTCCCCTCTCTCCCTCCCCCTCCCCTCCCTCTCCCCCCCTCCCTCCCTCTCCCCCCCCCCTCCCTCCCCTCCCCCCCCTCCCTCCCCCCCTCCCCCCCCTCCCTCCCTCCCTCCCCCCCCTCCCCCTCCCCCTCCCTCCCCTCCCCCTCTCCCCTCCCCCCTCCCCCCCTCCCCTCCTCCCTCCCCCCTCCTCCCTCTCCCCCTCCTCCTCCCCCTCCCTCCCCTCCTCCTCCCTCTCCCCCCCTCCCCTCCCCCCTCCCCTCCCTCCCCTCCCTCCTCCCCCCTCCCCTCCCCCCTCCCCCCCCTCCCTCCCTCCTCTCCCCCTCCCCCCTCCTCCCTCCCCCTCCCTCCTCTCCCCCCTCCCTCCCCCTCTCCCCCCCTCCTCCTCCCCTCCCTCCCCCTCCTCCCTCCCCTCCCTCCCCCCCTCCTCCCCCTCCCCCTCTCCCCTCCCCCCCCTCTCCCCTCCCTCCTCCCCCTCCCCCCCCTCCCTCCCCCCCTCCTCCCCTCCCCTCCCTCCCCCCCTCCCCTCCTCCCCCCCTCCCTCCCCCCTCCCTCCCCCTCCCCCCCTCCCTCCCTCCCCTCCCCCTCCTCCCTCCCCTCTCCCTCCTCCCTCCCTCCCCCTCTCCCCCTCTCCCCTCCCTCCCCTCCTCCCTCCCCTCCCCCTCTCCCCCCCTCCTCCCCCTCCCTCCCCCCCTCCCCTCCTCCCCTCCTCCCCCCTCCCCTCCCCCCCCCCTCCTCCCCCCCCTCCCTCTCCCTCCTCCCCTCCCCTCCCCCCTCCTCCCCTCCCCCCCTCCCTCTCCCCCCTCCCCTCCCCCCCTCCCTCCCTCTCCCTCCTCCCCCCTCCCTCCCTCCCCTCCCCCTCCTCCCCCCCTCCCCCCCTCCCTCCCCTCCCCCCCCTCCCCCCTCCTCCTCTCCCCCCCTCCCCTCCCCCTCCCCCTCCTCCCTCCCCTCCCCCTCCCCCCCTCCCTCCTCCCCTCCTCCCCCTCCCTCCCCCCCCTCCCCTCCTCCCCCCCTCCCTCCCCCCCTCTCCCTCCCCCCCCTCCTCCCCCTCTCCCCCCCCCCTCCCTCCCCCCCTCCTCCCCCTCCTCCTCTCCCCCCCCTCCCCTCCCCCTCCCCTCCCCCCCTCCCTCTCCCCCCCCTCCTCCCCTCCCCCTCCCCCCTCCCCCTCCTCCCTCCCCCCTCCCTCCCCTCCCCTCCTCCCCCCCTCCCCCCTCCCTCCCCCCCCTCCCCTCCTCCTCCCCTCCCCCTCCTCCCCCCTCCTCCCTCCCCCTCCCCCCTCCCCCCTCCCCTCCCCCTCCCTCCCCTCCCCTCCTCCCCCTCCCTCCCCCTCCTCCCTCCCCTCCCCCCCCCCTCCCCCTCCCTCCCCTCCCTCCTCCCCTCCCCCCTCTCCTCCCCTCCCCCCCCTCCTCCCTCCCCCCTCCCCTCCCCCCTCCCCTCCCTCCCCCCCTCCCCCTCCCTCCCTCCCCCTCCTCCCCCCCTCTCCTCCCTCCCTCCCCCCTCCCTCCCTCCCTCTCCCCCTCCTCCCCTCCCTCTCCTCCCTCCCCCCTCCTCCCCCTCCCCTCCCCTCCCTCCCTCTCCCCCTCCCTCCCCCTCCCCCTCCCCCCTCCCTCCCTCCCCCCCCCCTCCCCCTCCTCCCCCTCCCCCTCCTCCCTCCCCCCTCCCCTCCCCTCCTCCCCTCCCCTCCCCCTCCCCCCCCTCCTCCCTCCTCCTCCCCCCTCCCCTCCCCTCCTCCCTCCTCCCCCTCCCTCCCTCCCCCCCCTCCCTCCCCCTCCCCCCTCCCCCTCCCCCTCCCTCCCCTCCTCCCCCTCCCCTCCCCTCCCTCCCCTCCTCCCTCCCCTCTCCCCCCTCCCTCCCCTCCCCCTCCCCCTCCCCCCTCCTCCCTCCCCTCCCCCCCTCCCCTCTCCCCCCCCTCCCCTCCCTCTCCCCCTCCCCTCCCCCCCCCCTCCTCCCCCCCTCCTCCTCCCCTCCCTCCCCTCCTCCATCCCCTCTCCCCTCTCCCCCTCCCTCCCCTCCCCCCCTCTCCCTCCCCTCCCCTCCCCCCTCCCCTCCCCCCCTCTCCTCCCCTCCCCCTCCCCTCCCTCCCCCCCTCCCTCCCCTCCCCCTCCCTCCCCCTCCCTCCTCCCCCTCCCCTCCTCCCCCCTCCCCCCCTCCCCCTCCTCCCTCCCCCTCCTCCCCCCTCCCCTCCTCCCCCTCCCCCTCCCCTCCTCCTCCCCTCCCTCCTCCTCCCCCCCTCCCCCCCTCCCCTCCCCCCTCCTCCCCTCCCCCTCCCCTCCCCCCTCCCTCCCCTCCCCTCCCTCCTCCCCCCTCCCTCCCCTCCCCCCTCCCCCCTCTCCCTCCCCCTCCTCTCCCCCCCCCCTCTCCTCCCCTCCCTCCCCCTCCTCCCCCTCCCTCCCCTCCCCCCTCTCCCCTCCCCTCCCTCCCTCCCCCCCTCCTCTCCCTCCTCCCCCTCCTCCCCTCCCCTCCCTCCTCCTCCCCCCCCTCCCCTCCCCCTCCTCCCCTCCCCCCCTCCCCTCCCCCTCCCCTCCCCCTCCCTCCCCCTCCTCTCCCCTCCCCCTCCCCCCCCTCTCCCCTCCCCTCCCCCTCTCCTCCCCTCCCTCCCCCCCTCCCTCCCCTCCCCCTCCTCCCCTCCCCTCCTCCCTCCCTCCTCCCCCCCCTCCCTCCCCTCCCCCCTCCCCTCCTCCCCCCCCTCCCTCCCCTCCCTCCCCCCCCTCCCCCTCCCCCCTCCCCTCCTCCCTCCCCCTCCCTCCTCCCCCCCTCCCCTCTCCTCCCTCCCCCCCTCTCCCCCTCCCCCCTCCCCTCCCTCCTCCCCTCCCCCCTCCCTCTCCCCTCCCTCCCCTCCCTCCCCTCCCCCCTCCCCTCCCCCTCCTCCCCCTCCCCCCTCCCCCCCTCCCTCTCCTCTCCTCCCCCTCCCCCCCCTCCCCCCCCTCCCCTCCTCCCCCCTCCCTCCTCCCTCCCCCTCCCTCCCCTCCTCCCCCCCCTCCCCTCCCCCCTCTCCCCCTCCCCTCCCCCTCCCTCCTCCCCCCCCTCCCCCCTCTCCCCCTCCCCCCTCCCTCCCCCTCCTCTCCCTCCTCCCTCCCTCCCCCTCCTCCCCTCCCTCCTCCCCTCCCCCCCCTCCTCCCCTCCCCTCCCTCCCCCTCCCCTCCCCCTCCCTCCTCCCCCCCTCCCTCCTCCCCCTCCTCTCCCTCCCCTCCCCCCCTCCCTCTCCCCCTCCCCCTCCCCCCCCTCCTCCCTCCTCCCTCCCCTCCCCCCTCCTCCCCCCCCTCCCTCCCCCCCTCCCCCCTCCCTCCCCCTCCCCTCCCCTCCCCCCTCCCCTCCCCCTCCTCCCCCCCCTCCCTCCCCCCTCCCCTCCCCCCCCCTCCTCCCCTCCTCCCCTCCTCCCCTCCTCCCCCCCCTCCTCCTCCCTCCCCCCCCCCTCCTCCCCTCCCCCCCCTCCTCCCCTCCCCTCCTCCTCCCCTCCCCCCTCTCCTCCCCTCCCCTCCCCTCCTCCCCCTCCCCCTCTCCCTCCCTCCTCCTCCCCTCCTCCCCCCCTCCCTCCTCCCCCCCCCCTCCTCCCCCCTCCCCCTCCTCCCCCCCCCCTCCCCCTCCCTCCTCCTCCCCTCTCCCCCCCCTCCCCTCCCCTCCCTCCCCTCCCCCTCTCCCCCTCCCCCTCCCCTCCCCCCCTCCCCCCCTCCTCCCTCCCCTCCCCCTCCCCCTCCTCCTCCCCCTCCCCTCCTCCCCCCTCCCCCTCCCCCTCCTCCCCTCCCCCCCCTCTCCCCCTCCCCCCTCTCCCCCCCCTCCCTCTCCCCTCCCCCCTCCCTCCCTCCCTCCCCTCCCTCCCCCCTCCCCCTCCCCTCCCTCTCCCTCCCCTCCCTCCCCCCCTCTCCCTCCTCCCTCCCCCCCTCCCCCCTCCCCCTCCCCTCCTCCCCCCCTCCCCCCCTCCCTCCTCCCCCCCTCTCCCCCCCCTCCCCCCCTCCCTCCTCTCCCCCCCTCCCCCTCCCCCCTCTCCCTCTCCCCCCCCCCTCCCCCCTCTCCCCCCCTCCTCCTCCCCTCCCCTCCCCTCCCTCCCTCCCCCCCTCCTCCTCCCCCCTCCCCTCCCTCCCCCCCTCCCTCCCCCTCCCTCCCCTCCTCCCTCCCCCTCCCTCCCCTCCCCTCTCCCCCTCCCCCCCCCCTCCCTCCCCCTCCCCCCCCTCCCCCTCCCCCTCCCCTCCTCCTCCCCCTCTCCCCCCCTCTCCCCCTCCCCTCCCTCCCCTCCTCCTCCCCCTCCCTCCTCCCCTCCCCCCCTCCTCCCCTCCCTCCTCCCCCTCCCTCTCCTCCCTCTCCCCTCCCCCCCCTCCCCTCCCCCCCTCTCCTCCCTCCCCCCCCTCCCCTCCCCTCCCTCCCTCCCCCCCCCTCCCCCTCCTCCCCCCTCCCTCCCCCTCCCTCCCCCCCCTCCCCTCCTCCCCCCCCTCCCCCTCCCCCTCCTCCTCCCCTCCCCCCTCCCTCTCCCCCCCTCCTCCCCCTCCTCCCCCCTCCCTCCTCCTCCCCTCCCCTCCCCCCTCCCCTCCCTCCCTCCTCCCCCCTCCCCCTCCCCTCCTCCCCCCCCTCCCTCCCCCTCCCCCCCTCCTCTCCCTCCCCCCTCCCCTCTCCCTCCCTCCCCCCCCTCCCTCCCTCCTCCCCCCTCCCTCCCTCCCCCTCCCCCTCTCCCCCCCCTCCCTCCTCCCCCCCCCCTCCCCCCCCTCCTCCCCCCTCCTCCCCTCCCTCCCTCTCCCTCCCCCCTCCTCCCCCCTCCTCCCCCCCCTCCCTCCCCTCTCCTCCCTCCTCCCCCTCCCTCCCCTCCTCCCTCCCCTCCCCCCCCTCCCTCCTCTCCTCCCCCCCCTCCCCCTCCCTCTCCCCCCCTCCCTCCCCCCCCTCTCCCCTCCCCTCCCCCTCCCTCCCCTCTCCCCCCTCCCTCCCCCCCTCCCCCTCCCTCCCCCCTCCTCCCCCCTCCTCCTCCCCCCTCCCTCCCTCCCCTCCTCCCCCCCCTCCCTCCTCCCCTCCCTCCCCCTCCCCTCCCTCCTCCCCCCTCCCTCCCCCCCTCTCCCCTCCTCCCCTCCCCCCTCCCCCCCTCCCCCCCCTCCTCCCTCCCCCTCCTCCCCCCTCTCCCTCCCCCTCCCTCCCCCTCCCCCCTCCCCTCCCTCCTCCCCCCTCTCCTCCCCCCCTCCTCCCCTCCCCCTCCCCCTCCCCTCCCCCTCCCTCCCTCCCCCTCCCTCCCCTCCCCCTCCCCCTCCCCCCCCTCCCTCCCCCCTCCCCTCCCCCCCCTCTCCCCCCTCCTCCTCCCTCCCCCTCCCCCCCCCCTCCCCCTCCCCTCCTCCCCCCCTCCCCTCCTCCCTCCCCCCCCTCCTCCCCCTCCTCCCCCCTCCCCTCCCCCCCCTCCCTCCCCTCCCCCCCTCCTCCCTCCCCTCCTCTCCCCCCCCTCCTCCTCCCCCTCCCTCCTCCCCTCCCCCCTCCCTCCCCCTCCTCCCCCTCCTCCTCCCCCCCCCCTCTCCCCCCCTCTCCCCCCTCCCCCTCCTCCCCCTCCCCCCCTCCCTCCCCCCCCTCCCCTCCCCTCCCTCCCCCCCTCCTCTCCCCCTCCCCCCCTCCCCTCCCCTCCTCCCCCCTCCCCCTCCTCCCCTCCCTCCCCTCCTCCCCCCCCCCTCCCTCCCCCTCCCCCTCCCTCCCTCCCCCTCCCCTCCCCTCCCCCCCTCCCTCCCTCCTCCCCCCCTCCTCCCCTCTCCCCTCCCCTCTCCCCCCTCCCTCCCCCTCCCCCCCTCCCTCCCCCCTCCTCCCCCTCCCCCCCCTCCTCCCCCCTCCCCCTCTCCCCCTCCCCCCCCTCCCCCTCCCTCCCCTCCCCTCCCCCTCCCCCCCTCTCCCCCTCCCTCTCCCCTCCCCCTCCCCCCCCTCCTCCCCTCCTCCCCCTCCCTCCCTCCTCCTCCCCCCCCTCCCCTCCCTCCCTCCTCCCCCCTCCCCCTCCCTCTCCCTCCCCCTCCCTCCTCCCCTCCCCCCCCTCCTCCTCCCCCCCCTCCCTCCCTCCCCCCCTCCCCCCCTCCTCCCCCTCCCCCCCTCCCCCCCTCCCCCCCCTCCTCCTCCCCCTCCTCCCCTCCCTCCCCTCCTCCCCCCCCTCCTCCCCCCTCCCCTCCCCCCCTCCCCTCCCCCCCCCCTCCCTCCCCCCTCCCCCTCCCCCCTCCCCCTCCCCCCTCCCTCCCCTCCCTCCTCCCCTCCCCCTCCCCCCTCCTCCCCTCCTCCCTCCCCTCTCCCCCTCCCCCCTCCCCCCCCTCCCCCCCTCCTCCCTCCCCTCCCTCCCCCCTCCTCCCTCCCTCCTCTCCCCCCCTCCCCCTCCCTCCCCTCCCCCCCCTCCTCCCCCTCCTCCCCCTCCCTCCTCCCCCCTCCCCCCCCCCTCCTCCCTCCCCCTCCCCCCTCCCCTCCTCCCCTCCCTCCCCTCCCCCTCCCCCCCTCCCCTCTCCCCCCCTCCCCCTCCCTCCCCCTCTCCCCCCCCTCCCCTCCCTCCCCCCCTCCCTCCCCTCCTCCCCTCCTCCTCCCTCCCCCCTCCTCCCCCCCCTCCCTCCCCTCCCTCCCTCCCCCCCCTCCCCCCTCCCCCTCCTCCCTCCCCCCCCTCCCCTCCTCCCCCCCTCCTCCCCCCTCCCCCCTCCTCCCCCCCTCCTCCCCTCCCCCTCCTCCCCCTCCCTCCCCCCTCTCCCCTCCCCCCTCCTCCCCCCCTCCCCCCTCCCCTCCCTCCTCCCCCCCTCCCCTCCTCCCCCCCTCCCTCCCCTCCCCCCCTCCTCCCCTCCCCCCTCCCCCCCCCCTCCCCCTCCCTCTCCCCCCCTCCCCCCCCCCTCCCTCCCCCTCCTCCCCCTCTCCCTCCCCCTCCCCTCCCCCCCCTCCTCCCCTCCCCCCTCCTCCCCCCTCCCCTCCCTCCCCCTCCCCCCCCTCCTCCCCCCCCTCCCCTCCCTCCCCCCCTCCTCCCCCCCTCCCCCCCCTCCCTCCCCCCCCTCCCCCCTCCTCCCCTCCCTCCCTCCCCTCCCCCCTCCCTCCCCCCTCCCCTCCTCCCCCTCCCTCCCCCTCCTCCCTCCCTCCCCCTCCTCCTCCCCCCCTCCCCCCTCCCCCC
The DNA here is from genome assembly GCA_038501795.1 of Pseudopleuronectes americanus. NCBI lineage: Eukaryota > Metazoa > Chordata > Actinopteri > Pleuronectiformes > Pleuronectidae > Pseudopleuronectes > Pseudopleuronectes americanus. The sequence continues at coordinate 32,430 of JBAMIH010000220.1, forward strand.
TCCCCTCCCCTCCCCCCCCTCCTCCCTCCCCCCCCCCTCCCCCTCCTCCCCTCCCTCCCCCTCTCCCCCCCTCCCTCCCCCCTCCCCCTCCCTCCCCCCCTCCTCCTCCCCCCCTCCCCCCCTCCTCCCCCTCCCCTCCCTCCCCCCCCCCTCCTCCCCTCCCCCCTCCCCCTCCCTCCCTCCCCCTCCCCCCTCCCCTCTCCTCCCCCCCTCCCCTCCCCTCCCTCTCCCCCCTCCCTCCTCCCCCCTCCCCCCTCTCCCCCCCCCCTCCCTCCCCTCCTCCCCCTCCCTCCCTCCCCCCCTCCCCCCCTCTCCCCTCCCCCCTCCCCCCCTCCTCCCCTCCCCTCCTCCCCCCTCCCCTCCCCCCTCCCTCCCCCCCTCTCCCCTCCCTCCCCCCTCCTCCCCCCCTCCCCCTCCCCCCCCTCCCTCTCCCCCCCCCCTCCCCTCCCCTCCCCTCCTCCCCCTCCCCCCCCTCCCCCCTCTCCCCCCCCCCTCCCCCTCCCCCCTCCCCCCCTCCCCTCCTCCCCCTCCCTCCCTCCCCCCCCTCCCCCCCTCCCCTCCCCTCCCTCCCCCCCCTCCCTCCCCTCCTCCCTCCCCTCCCCCTCTCCTCCCCCCCCTCCCTCCCCCCCTCCCCCCCCTCCCTCCCTCTCCCCCTCCCTCCCCTCCCCCCCTCCTCCCCCCCCTCCCCTCCCCCTCCCCTCTCCCCCCTCCCTCCTCCCCTCCCCTCCCTCCCCCTCCCCTCCCCCCTCCCCCTCCCCCCCCTCCCCTCCTCCCCTCCCCCCCCTCCCTCCCCTCCCCCTCCCCTCCTCCCCTCCCCCTCCCTCCTCCCCCTCCTCCCCTCCCCCTCCCCCCTCCTCCCTCCCCCCTCTCCCCTCCCTCCCCCTCCCCTCCCTCCCCCCCCTCCCCCTCCCCCCCCCTCCCCCCTCCCCCTCCCTCCTCCCTCCCCCCTCCCCCTCCCTCCCCCCCCTCCTCCCCCTCCCCCTCCTCCCCTCCCCCCCCTCCCTCCCCCCTCCCCTCCCCCCCCTCCTCCCCTCCCCCCCTCCCCCCCTCCTCCCCCTCCCTCCCCCCCTCCTCCCCTCCCCCCCCTCCTCCCCTCCTCCCTCTCCTCCCCTCCCCCTCCCCCCCCTCCTCCCCCTCCTCCTCCCCTCCCTCCCCCTCCCCCCCTCTCCCCCTCTCCTCCTCCCCTCCTCCCTCCTCCCCCCCCCCTCCTCCCCCCCCTCCCCTCCCCCCCTCCCCCTCCCCCTCCCCCCTCCCCTCCCCCTCCCCCTCCCCCCCCTCCTCCCCTCCCCTCCCCTCCCCTCCCCCTCCCCCTCCCTCCCCCTCCCCCTCCCCTCCCCTCCCCCTCCCTCCCCCCCCCCTCCCCCTCCCTCCCCCCTCCCCTCCTCCCTCCCCCCCTCCCCCCTCCCTCCTCCCCCCTCTCCCCCCCCTCCCCCTCCCTCCCCCCCTCCTCCCTCCCCCCCTCCCCCCTCCCCCCTCCCTCCCCCCTCCCTCCCCTCCCCCCCCCTCCCCTCCCCCTCCCCCCCTCTCCTCCCCCTCCCTCCCTCCCCCTCCCTCCCTCCCCTCCCCCTCCCCCCCTCCCCTCCTCCTCCCCCTCCCCTCCCCCCCTCTCCCCCTCCTCCCCCTCCCCCTCCCCCTCCTCCCCTCCCCCCTCCCCCTCCCTCCCCCCCTCCCCCTCCTCCCTCCCCTCCCCCCCCTCCTCCCCCTCCCTCCCCCCCCTCCCCTCCCTCTCCCCCTCCCCCCCCTCCCCCTCCCCCCTCCCTCCCCCTCCCTCTCCCCCCCTCCCCCTCCCTCCCTCCCCTCCTCCCCCCCCTCCTCCCTCCCCCCCCTCCTCCCTCCCTCCTCCCTCTCCTCCCCTCCCTCCCCTCCCCCTCCCCTCCCCCCTCCCCTCCCTCCTCTCCCCCCTCCCCCTCCTCCCTCCCCTCCTCCCCTCTCCTCCCCCCCTCCCCCCCTCCCTCCTCCCCCCTCCCCCCTCCTCCCCTCTCCCCCCTCCCCTCCCCCTCCCCTCCTCCCTCTCCCCCTCCCCCTCCCTCCCCCCCTCTCCCCCCCCCCTCCTCCCTCCCTCCCCTCCCCTCCCCCTCCTCCTCCCCTCCCTCTCCCTCCTCCCCCCTCCCCTCCTCCTCCCCCTCCCCTCCCTCCCCCTCCCCTCCCCCCCTCCCCCTCCCCCCCCTCCTCCCCTCTCCTCTCCCCCCCCTCCCTCTCCCTCCCCCTCCCCTCCCCCTCTCTCCCCCCCCTCCCTCCCCCTCCCCCCCTCCCCCTCCTCTCTCCCCCTCCCTCCTCCCCCTCCCCTCTCTCCCTCCCCCCCCTCCCTCCCTCCCCCTCCTCCCTCTCCTCCCCCCCTCCCTCCCTCCCCCCCTCCCTCTCCCCCTCCCCCCCCTCCTCCTCCCCCCCCCCTCCTCCCTCCCCTCCCCCCCCTCTCCCCCCCCTCGCTCCCCCCCCTCCCCTCCCCCCTCCTCCCCCTCTCCTCCCCTCCTCCCCCCTCCTCCTCCCTCCTCCCCTCTCCCCCCCCTCCCTCCCCTCCTCCTCCCCCTCTCCCCCTCCCTCCTCCCCCCCCTCCTCCCCTCTCCCCTCCCTCCTCCCTCCCTCCCTCCCCCTCCTCCCCTCCCCCCTCCTCCCCCTCCCCCCTCCCCCCCCTCCCCCTCCCCCTCCCTCCCCTCCCCTCCTCCCTCTCCCCCTCCCCCTCCTCCCCCTCCCCCTCCCCTCCCCCCCCTCCCTCATCCCCCCTCCCCCCCCTCCCCCCTCCCCTCCCCCCTCCCCCTCCCCTCTCCCCCTCCCCTCCCTCCCCCCTCCCCCTCCCCTCCTCCCCTCTCCCTCCTCCCCCTCCCCCCCCCCTCCTCCCCCCTCCCCCCCCTCCCCTCCCCCCCCCTCCTCCCCTCCCTCTCCCTCCTCCTCCCTCCCCCCTCCTCCCTCCTCCCTCCCCCTCCCCCCTCCCCTCTCCCCCCCCTCCCCTCCTCCTCCCCCCCTCCCCCCCCCCTCCCCCCCTCCCTCCCCACCCCCTCCCCTCCCCCTCCCTCCCCCTCCCCCTCCCCCTCCCCTCCTCCCTCCCCCCCTCCCTCCCCTCCTCCCTCCTCCCCCCTCTCCCTCCCCCTCCTCCCTCCCTCCCTCCTCCCCTCCCCCCTCCCCCCCCTCCCTCTCCTCCCCCCCTCCCCCCCCTCCTCTCCCCTCCCCTCTCCCCCTCTCCCCTCCCCTCCTCCTCTCCCCTCCCCTCCCCTCCCCTCCCCTCTCCCTCCCCCCTCCCCTCTCCCTCTCCCCCCCTCCCTCCTCCCCCTCTCCTCCCCCTCCCCCCCCCCTCCCTCCTCCCCCCTCCCCCCTCCCTCCCCCTCCCTCCCTCCCCCCCTCCCCCTCCCTCCCCCCCTCCCTCCTCCCCTCCCCTCCTCCCTCCCCCCGCTCCCCCTCTCCCCTCCCCCTCCTCCCCTCCTCCCCCCCTCCCCTCCCCCCCCCTCCTCCCCCTCTCCCCTCCCTCCCCCTCCTCCCCTCCCCCTCTCCCCTCCCCCTCCCCCCCTCCCCTCCTCTCTCTCCCCTCTCCCTCCTCCCCTCCCCTCCTCCCCTCTCCCCTCCCTCATCTCCCCCCCTCCCCTCCCCTCCTCCCCCCCCTCCCCTCCCCCTCCCCCTCCTCCCCCTCCCCTCCCCCTCCCCCCCCTCCCTCCCTCCTCCCCTCCCCCTCCCTCCCCCTCTCCCCTCCCCCTCCCCCCTCCTCCCCCTCCCCCCCCCTCCCTCCCTCCCTCCCTCCTCCTCCCCCCCTCCCCCCTCCCCCCTCCCTCCTCCTCTCCTCCCCCTCTCCCCCCCTCCTCTCCCCCCTCCCTCTCCCTCTCCTCCCCCTCCCTCCCCTCCCTCCCCCTCCCCTCCCTCCCTCCGCCCCCCCTCCTCCTCTCCCTCCCCTCCTCCCCCCCCTCCCCCCTCCCTCCCCTCCCCCTCCCCCCTCTCCCCTCCTCTCCCTCCCCTCCCTCCCCCCTCCCTCTCCCCCTCCTCCCCCCTCCCCCCCTCCCTCTCCCTCCCCTCTCCCTCCCCCTCCCTCCTCCTCCCCTCCCCTCCCCTCCCCTCCCTCATCCCTCCCTCCCTCCCCCTCCTCCCCCTCTCCCCCCCTCCTCCTCCCCTCCCTCCCCCCTCCCTCCCCCTCCTCCCCCCCTCCCTCCCCCCCTCCTCCCCCTCTCCCCCTCCTCCCCCCTCTCCCCCCTCATCCCCTCTCCCCTCCCCCCTCCCTCCCCTCCCTCACCCCTCCTCCCCCCTCTCCCCCTCCCTCCCCCTCCCCCTCTCCCCCCCCTCCTCCCTCTCCCCCCCTCCCCTCCCCTCCTCCCTCCCTCCTCTCCCCCCCCTCTCCTCCCCCCTCCTCCCCCTCCCCTCCCCTCCCCCCCTCCTCCCCCCTCCCTCCTCCCCCTCCTCCTCCTCCCCCTCCCTCCCTCTCCCCCCCCTCCCCCCCTCCTCCCTCCTCCCCCCTCTCTCCCCCTCCCCCCCTCCCCCCCTCTCCTCCTCCTCCTCCCCCCCTCTCTCCCCTCCCCTCCTCCCCCCTCCCCTCTCCCTCCCCCCCTCCCCCTCCCCTCCCCCTCCCTCCCCCTCCTCCCCCTCTCCCCTCTCTCTCCTCCCCTCCTCCTCCTCCTCCCTCCCCTCCTCCCCCCACCCTCCTCTCCCCTCCCCGCTCCCCTCTCCGCCTCCCTCCCCCCCTCCCCTCCCCATCCCCTCCTCCCCTCCTCCCCCCTCCTCCTCCCCTCCCCCCTCCCCCCCTCCCCCTCCCTCCTCCCCCCCCTCCTCCCCTCCTCCCCCCTCCCTCCCCCCTCCTCGCTCCTCCCTCCCCCCCTCCCTCCTCCCTCCCCCCCCTCTCCTCCTCCCTCTCCCCCCCTCCCCCCCTCCCCCCTCCTCCCTCCCTCACCCCTCCCTCCCTCCCCCTCCTCCCCTCTCCCCTCTCCTCCTCCCCCCCTCCTCCCCCTCCCCCTCCCCTCCCTCCCCTCCCTCATCTCCTCCCCTCTCCTCTCCCCTCCTCCCCTCCCCTCTCTCTCCTCTCCTCTCCCCTCCCCCTCCCCCCCCGTCCCTCCTCTCCCTCCCCTCCCCTCCTCCCTCCTCCCCCCTCCCCTCCCCTCTCTCCTCCTCTCCCCTCCCCATCCTCCCTCTCCCCCTCCCTCCCTCCCTCCTCCCCCCCCTCCCTCCCTCCTCCCTCCCTCCCCTCTCCCTCCCTCCTCTCCCTCCCCTCCTCCTCCTCTCCCTCCTCCCCTCCCCCTCTCCCTCCTCCCCCCCTCTCCCCTCCCCCTCCTCTCCCTCTCCTCCCCTCCCTCCCCCCTCCCTCCCTCTCTCCTCTCCCCCTCCTCCCCCCCCTCTCCCTCCCCCCTCCCTCCTCTCCCCCATCCCTCTCCCCTCTCCCCTCCCCCTCCCCTCCCCTCTCCCCCTCCTCCCCCCTCTCCCCTCCCTCCTCTCCCCCCTCCCTCCTCTCCCCCTCCTCTCCCCTCTCCTCCCCTCCTCCCTCCTCCCCCCTCTCCCCTCCTCCTCCCTCCCCTCTCCCCCCTCCTCCCTCCTCCCTCTCCTCCCCTCCCCTCTCCCCCCCTCCCCTCTCCCCCCCCTCCTCCCCTCCCTCTCCCCCTCCTCCCTCCCCTCCCTCCCCCATCCCTCCCTCCCTCCCCTCCCTCCCCCCCTCTCCTCCTCCTCCCTCTCTCCCCCTCCCTCTCCCTCTCTCCCCTCCCCTCCCTCTCCCCTCCTCCTCCCTCCCCCTCCTCCCCTCTCCCCCCCTCCTCCTCCCTCCATCTCCCTCCTCTCCCTCCCCTCTCCTCCTCCCCTCCTCCTCCCTCCTCCCTCCCTCCCCCCCTCCCCCCTCTCCCCTCTCCCCCTCCCCCTCTCCCCCTCCCTCCCTCCTCCTCCCCCTCTCCCCCCCCTCCCTCCCCCTCCCCTCCCTCCCTCTCCTCCCCCTCCTCCTCCTCCCCTCTCCTCCCCTCTCCCCTCCTCCTCCCCCTCTCCCTCCTCTCCTCCCTCTCCCCGCCCTCCTCTCCCCCCCTCCCCTCCTCCCCCTCTCCCCTCCTCCCCTCCCTCTCCCCCCTCCCCTCCTCCCCCTCTCCCTCCCCCCTCCCCTCCCTCCTCCCCTCCCTCCCCCCCCTCCCTCCCCTCCCCTCTCCCTCCCCTCCCCCTCCTCCCCCCCTCCCTCCTCCCCTCTCCCTCCCCCCCCTCCTCTCTCCCTCCTCCTCTCCCCTCTCCCCTCCCCCTCTCCCCCTCTCCCCTCCTCCCCCTCCTCCTCCCCTCCCCCTCCTCCCTCCTCCCTCCCTCCCCCTCCCTCCCCTCTCTCCCTCCTCCCTCCCCCTCTCCTCTCCTCCTCCCTCCCCCCCCTCCCCTCCTCCCTCCTCCCCTCCCTCCCTCCCCCTCCTCCTCCTCTCCCTCCATCCCCTCCCTCTCCTCCTCCCCTCTCCCCCTCCCCTCCTCCCCTCCTCCCCCCTCTCTCTCCTCCTCCCCCTCCCTCCTCCCCTCTCCTCCCCCCTCCCTCTCCCCTCTCTCCCTCTCCTCCCCTCCCCCTCCTCCCCCCTCCTCCCTCCCTCCCTCTCCTCCCTCCCCTCCTCTCCTCTCCCTCCCCCTCTCCCTCCTCCCCCCTCCTCCTCCCCCTCCCCTCCTCTCCCCTCCCCTCCCCTCCTCTCTCCCTCCTCCCTCTCCTCCCCTCTCCCCATCCCTCCCTCCTCCCCCCTCCCTCCTCCTCTCCCCTCCTCCTCCCCTCCCCTCTCCCCCCCCTCCTCCCTCTCCCCCCTCCTCCCCTCTCCCCTCCCCTCCCCTCTCCTCCCTCCCCCTCCTCTCCCCCCCCTCTCCTCCCCTCTCCCTCCTCCCCTCCCCCCTCCCCTCCTCCCCCTCTCCTCCCCCTCTCCCTCCCCCCCTCCTCCTCTCCCCCCTCCTCTCTCCCTCCCCTCCCCCTCCTCTCCCTCCCCCTCTCCCTCCCCCCCTCTCCCTCCCCTCCTCTCCCCCCTCCCTCCTCCCCTCCTCCTCCCCCCCTCTCCTCCCCTCCTCCTCTCCCCTCCCCCCTCCCCTCCCCTCCTCACCTCCCCCTCCCTCTCCCCTCCCCTCCTCCCTCTCCTCCCCCCTCCCTCCTCCCCTCCCCCTCCCCTCCCTCCCTCCCCCCCTCCCCCTCCTCCCCTCCCTCCTCCCCTCCTCCCCTCCCTCTCCCCCCTCCTCCCCTCCCCCCCTCTCCTCCTCTCCTCCCCTCCCTCCCTCCCTCTCCTCCTCCCTCTCCCCCCTCCCTCCTCCTCCTCTCCTCCCCCCTCCCCCCTCCCTCCCTCTCTCCCCTCCTCCTCTCCCTCCTCCCTCCTCCCCCTCCCTCCACTCCCCTCCCCTCCCCTCCCTCTCTCCCTCCTCTCCCCCTCCCTCTCTCCCCTCTCCCTCCCTCTCCCCTCTCCCTCCCTCCCCCCCTCCCCCTCCTCTCCTCTCCCCCCTCCTCCCTCCTCCTCTCCCTCCCCCCCTCCTCCCCTCCCATCCCTCCCCTCCCTCCTCTCCCTCCTCCCCTCTCCCCCCCTCTCCTCTCCCCTCCTCCCCTCTCCCTCCCCCTCCTCCCTCTCCCCTCTCCCCTCCCTCCTCTCCCTCCCCTCCCCCTCCTCCCTCTCCTCCCCTCCCTCCCCTCCTCTCCCTCCCTCCTCCTCTCCCCTCTCCTCCTCTCCCCTCCCTCTCCCCCCCCTCTCCCTCCCTCCTCCTCCCTCCTCCCTCCCCTCTCCCTCTCCCCCTCCTCCCTCTCTCCCTCTCTCCTCCCCCCTCCCTCCTCCCCTCCTCCTCTCTCCCCCCTCTCCTCCTCCCCCCTCCTCCTCCCTCCCTCTCCCCCTCTCCTCCTCCCTCCTCCCCCCCTCCTCCTCTCCCTCTCCTCCCCTCCCCCTCCTCCTCCCTCTCCCCTCCCCCTCCCCTCCCTCCTCCCTCCTCTCCCTCCTCCTCCCTCCTCCCTCCTCTCCCCCTCCTCCCCCTCTCCTCCCTCCCCTCCCCCTCTCCTCCCCCTCCTCTCCCCTCTCCTCCTCCCCCTCCTCCCCTCCCTCCCCCCTCCTCTCCCTCCTCCCTCTCCCCTCTCCTCCCTCTCCTCCCCCCTCTCCTCCTCCCCCCTCTCCCTCCCTCCTCCTCCCCTCTCCCTCCTCCCCTCCTCCCCTCCTCCCTCCCTCTCCTCCTCCCCCCCTCCTCCCCTCCTCCTCCCCTCTCCTCTCTCCCCCTCCTCTCCCTCCCCTCCCCTCTCCTCCCTCCTCCCCTCCTCCCTCCTCCCCTCCTCTCCCTCCCTCTCCCTCTCCTCTCCTCCCCTCCCTCCCTCCTCCTCTCCCCCCTCCCTCCCCTCTCCCCCCCTCCTCTCCCTCTCCCCCCTCCCTCTCCTCCTCCTCCCCTCTCTCTCCCCTCTCCCTCCCTCCCCCTCTCCTCTCCTCCCCTCTCCTCCTCCCTCCCCCCTCTCCTCTCCCCCCCTCCTCTCCCCTCCCCTCCTCCTCCCTCCTCCCCTCCCCTCTCCCCCTCCCTCCCCTCCCTCCCCTCTCCCTCCTCCTCTCCCCCTCCCCTCCTCCCCTCCTCCCTCCCTCCTCCCCTCTCCCCTCCTCTCTCCTCTCTCCCCCTCCCCCTCCTCCTCCCTCCCCTCTCCTCCTCCCTCCCTCTCTCCCCCTCTCCCTCCCCCTCCTCTCCCTCCCTCCCCTCTCTCCCCCCTCCTCCCCTCCCTCCTCCCCCTCCCTCCCTCCCTCTCCCCTCCCCCCCTCCTCCCTCCCCCCCCTCCCTCCTCCCCTCCCCTCCCTCTCCCCCCTCCTCCCCCCCTCCCCCTCTCCCCCCTCCCCTCCTCTCCCTCCCTCCCCCCCCTCCCCCCTCCCTCCCCTCTCCCCCCCTCTCCTCCCCCCCCCCTCCCTCCCCTCTCCCCCCCCCCTCCCTCCCTCCTCCCCCTCCCCTCCCCCCCTCCTCCTCCTCCCCTCCCCTCCCTCCCCCCCTCCTCCTCCCTCTCCCTCCCCCTCCTCTCCCCCTCCTCCCTCCCCCTCCCTCCCCTCCCCCTCCCCTCCCCCTCTCCCCCTCCCCTCCCCTCCCCCCTCCCTCCCCCCCTCCCTCCTCCCCCTCTCCCTCCCCTCCTCCCCCTCCTCCCCTCCCCCCTCCCCCTCCCTCCCTCCCTCCCTCCTCCCTCTCCCCCCCTCCCCCTCCTCCCCCTCCCTCCCCCTCCTCCTCTCCTCCCCCCTCCCCTCCCCTCCTCCCCCTCTCCCCTCCCCTCCTCCCCCTCCCCTCCCCCTCCCTCCCCCCCTCCCCTCTCCTCCCTCCCCCCCCCCTCTCCCCCTCCCTCCCTCCCTCCCTCCCCCTCCCCTCCCCCTCCTCCCTCTCCCCCCCCTCCCTCTCCCTCCCCCCCCTCTCCCTCCTCCCTCCCCCCCCCCTCCCTCCCCTCCCCCTCCCTCTCCCTCCCCTCCTCCCTCCCTCTCCCCTCCTCCCCTCCCCTCCCTCCCTCTCCCCTCTCCCTCCCTCCCCCCCTCTCCTCCCCTCCCCCCCTCCCTCTCCTCCTCCTCCCCCTCCCCCCTCCCCTCCCTCCTCCCCTCCTCCCTCCCCCCCCTCCCCCCTCCCTCCTCCCCTCCCTCCCCCCTCCCCTCCTCCCTCCCCCTCCTCCCCCCCTCCCCTCCCCCCTCTCCTCCCCTCTCCTCCCCTCCCCCCTCCCTCTCCCTCCCTCCCCCTCCTCCCCCCCCCCTCCTCCCCCTCCCCCTCCTCTCCCCCCTCCCCCTCCCCCCTCTCCCTCCCCCTCCCTCCTCCCCCTCCCCTCCCCCCCTCCCTCCCCTCCCCCCTCCCTCCCCCTCCCTCCCCCTCTCCTCCCCCCCCTCCCTCTCCCCCCCCTCCTCCCCTCCCCCCTCCCCCTCCCTCCCTCCCCTCCTCCCTCCCCTCCTCCTCCCCTCCTCCCCCTCCCCCCCCTCCCTCCCCCCCCCTCCTCCCTCCTCCCCCTCCCTCCCCTCCCCCTCCTCCCTCCCTCCCCTCCCCCCCCTCCCCCTCCCCTCTCCCCCCTCCCCCCCTCCTCCCCCTCCCTCCCCCTCCCCTCCCCTCCCTCCCCTCCCCTCCTCCCCTCCCCCCCTCCTCCTCCTCCCCCTCCCCTCCTCCCTCCCCTCTCCCTCCCCCCTCCCTCCCCCCTCCTCCCTCCTCCCCCTCCCCCCCCTCCTCCCCTCCCTCCCCTCCCCCTCTCCTCCCCCCTCCCTCCTCCCCCTCTCCTCCCCTCCTCCCCCCTCCCCCTCCCCCCTCTCTCCCCTCCTCCCTCCCTCCCCCTCCTCCCCCTCCTCCCCTCCCCTCCCCCTCTCCCCTCCCCCTCCCCCCTCCCTCCCCCCTCTCCTCCCCCTCCCTCCCCCTCCCCTCTCCTCCCCCTCCCCTCCCTCCCTCCCCCTCCCCTCCTCCCCCCCCTCCCCCTCCCTCCCCCTCCCCCCTCTCCCTCTCCCCTCCCTCCCTCCCCTCCCCCTCCCCCTCTCCCCTCCTCCCTCCCCCCTCCCCTCTCCCTCCTCCCTCCCTCTCCCCCCCCCCTCCTCCCCCCCTCCCTCCCCTCTCCCCTCCCCCCCTCCTCCTCCCCTCCCTCCCCCCCTCCCCTCCCTCCCCCCTCCTCCCCTCCCCCCCTCCCTCTCCCCTCCCTCCTCCCTCCCCCTCCTCCCCTCCTCCCTCCCCCCCTCTCCTCTCCCCCCCTCCCTCCCCCCTCCCCTCCCCTCTCCCCCCCCTCCCCTCCCCCTCCTCCTCCCCTCCTCCCTCCCCCTCCCTCCTCCCCCCCCCCTCTCCCCCTCCCTCCCCCTCCCTCCTCCCCCCTCTCCCCCTCCCCTCTCCTCCCCTCCCCCTCCCCCTCCCCCCCTCCCCTCCCCCTCCCCCCCCTCCTCCTCCCCTCCTCCCCTCCCTCCCCTCCCCCTCCCTCCTCCCCTCCCCTCCCCCTCCTCCCCCTCCCCCCCCTCCTCCTCCCCCTCCCTCCCTCTCCCACTCCCCCCCCTCCTCCCCTCTCCCTCCCTCCTCCCCCTCCCCTCCCCTCCCTCCCCCCCTCCCCCTCCTCCTCACCCCTCCCTCCCTCTCCCCTCCCTCCCCCTCCTCCTCCCTCCCCTCCCCCCCTCCTCCTCCCCTCCCCTCCCCCTCTCCTCCCCCCTCCCTCCCCCTCTCCCCCCCCTCCCTCCCCCTCCCTCTCCCTCCCCCCCTCCCCTCCCCCCCCTCCCCCCCTCCCCCTCCCTCCCCTCCTCCCCCTCCCCTCTCCTCCCCCCCCTCCCTCCTCTCCCTCCCCCCCTCCCCTCTCCCCCTCCCTCCTCCCCTCCCCCTCCTCCCTCCCCTCCCCCTCCCTCCCCTCCCTCCTCCCTCCTCCCCCCCCCTCCCCTCCCCTCCTCCCCCTCCCCTCCCTCCTCCCTCCCCTCCCTCCCCCTCTCCCTCCCCCCTCCCCCCTCCCTCCTCCTCCCCTCCTCCCTCCCCCCCCCCTCCCCCCCCTCTCCTCCCCCCCTCCTCCCTCCCCTCCCCTCCCTCCCCCCTCCCCCCTCTCCCCCTCCCCCCCCCCTCCCCTCCCCTCCCCCTCCCCTCCCCCCCTCCCTCCCCCTCCCTCTCCTCCCCCCCTCCCTCCTCCCCCTCTCCTCCCCCTCCTCCCTCCCCTCCCCCCCTCCCCCTCCCCCTCCCCTCCCCCTCCCCTCCCCCCCCCCTCCCTCCCCCCTCTCCCTCCCCCCTCCCCTCCTCCCCCCCCTCCCCTCCCTCCCCCCTCCCCCTCCCCTCCATCCTCCCCCCCTCCCTCCCCTCCTCCCCCTCCCTCCTCCCCCCCCTCCCTCCCCCTCCTCCCCTCCCCTCCCCCCTCCCTCCCTCCCCCTCCTCCCCTCTCCTCCCCCTCCCCCCCCTCCCCCCTCCCCTCTCCCCCTCCCCTCTCCCTCCCCTCCCTCCTCCCCCTCCCCTCTCCCTCCCCTCCCCCTCCCTCCCCCTCCCCCCTCTCCCCTCCCCCTCCCTCCCCCCTCCCCTCCCCCTCCCTCCTCCCCCTCCCCCCTCCCTCCCCTCCCCCCCTCCCCCTCCCCCCCTCCCCTCCTCCCTCCTCCTCCCCTCCCCCCCTCTCCTCCCCTCCTCCTCCCCCTCCCCCTCCCTCCCTCCTCCCCCTCCCTCCCTCCCCTCCCTCCTCTCCCTCTCCCCCTCCCCCCTCCTCCCCCCTCCCCTCCCCCCCCTCTCCCCCTCCTCCCCTCCCCCTCCCCCTCTCCTCCCCTCCCCTCCTCCCTCTCCCCTCCCCCCTCCTCCTCCCCTCCCCTCCTCCCTCCCCCCCTCTCCCTCCCTCCTCCCCCCTCCCCTCCCCTCTCCCCCCCTCCCTCCCTCCCTCCCCCTCCTCCCTCCTCCTCCCCTCCTCCCCCCCTCCTCCCTCCCCTCTCCCCCTCCCCCTCCCTCCTCTCCCCCCTCCCCCTCCCCTCCTCCCCCTCCCCTCCCCCTCCCTCCCTCCCCTCCCCCTCCCCCTCTCCCCCCCTCCTCCCTCCCCCTCCCTCCCCCCTCCCCCTCCCCTCCCCCCTCCTCTCCCTCCCCCCCTCCCCCCCTCCCTCCCCCTCCCTCCTCCCCCCTCCCTCTCCCCCCTCCCTCCTCCCTCCCCCCTCCCCCCCCTCCTCCTCTCCCCTCCTCCCCCCTCCCTCCCCCCCCCTCTCCCTCCCCCTCCTCCCCTCTCCCCCTCCCCCTCCTCCCCCCTCCCCTCCTCCCCTCCCCCTCCCCTCCCCCCCTCTCCCTCCTCCCCTCTCCCCCTCCCTCCCCCCTCCCTCCTCCCCTCCCTCCTCCCCCTCCCCCCCTCCCCTCCCTCCCCCCCCTCCTCCTCCCCCTCCCTCCCCCCCCTCCTCCCCTCCCCCCCCCCTCCCCCCCTCCCTCCCCCTCCTCCTCTCCCCCCTCCTCCTCCCTCCCCCCTCCCTCCCCCTCCTCCCCTCTCCTCCCCCCCTCCCTCCCCCCCCTCCCCTCCCTCCCCCTCCTCCCCCTCCTCTCCCCTCCCCTCTCCCCTCCCCCCCTCCCCCCCCTCCCTCCCCCCCCTCCCCCCCTCCCCCCCTCCTCCTCCCCTCCTCCCCTCCCCCCCCTCTCCCCTCTCCTCCCCCCCTCCCCCTCCCCTCCCCCTCTCCTCCCCTCCCTCCCCTCCTCCCCCCCTCCCCCCCCTCCTCCCCCTCCCCCCCCTCCCCTCCTCCTCTCCCCTCCCTCCCCCCCCTCCCCCTCCTCCCTCCCCTCCTCCCCCTCCTCCCTCCCCTCCTCCTCCCCCTCTCCCTCCCTCCCTCTCCTCCCCCCCTCCTCCCCCCTCCCCCTCCCTCCCCCCCTCCCTCCTCCCCCTCCCCCTCCTCCCTCCCCCCTCCTCCCCCCCTCCCTCCCCCCCTCCCCCTCTCCCCCCCCCCTCCCTCCCCTCCCCCTCCCCTCCCCCCTCCCTCCTCCCCCTCTCCCCCCCCTCCTCCCCCCCTCCCTCCCCCCTCCTCCCTCCCCTCCCCCCTCCCTCCCTCCTCTCCCCCCCTCCCCTCCCTCCCCCCTCCTCCCCCCCTCCCCCCCCTCCTCCCCTCCCTCCTCCCCCCCTCCCCCCTCCCCTCCCCCCCCTCCTCTCCCCCCCCTCCCCATCCCCCTCCCCCCCCTCCCCTCCTCCCTCCCCCTCCTCCCCCCCTCCCCTCCCCCTCTCCCCTCCCTCCCCTCCCCCCCTCCCTCCTCCCTCCCCCCTCCTCCTCCCCTCCCTCCCCCCTCTCCCCCCCTCCCCCTCCCCTCCCCTCCTCCCCCCTCTCCTCCCTCCCTCCCTCCCCCTCCCTCCCCCTCCCCTCCCCTCCCCTCCCCCCTCCCCCCCTCCCCTCCTCCTCCCCCCCTCTCCCCCCCTCCTCCCCCCTCCCCTCTCCCCCTCCCCTCCCTCCCCTCCTCTCCCCCCCCCCTCCCCCCCTCCCCCTCCTCCCTCCCCCCCCTCCCTCTCCCCTCCCTCCTCCCCCCCCTCCCCTCTCCCCCCCCTCTCCCCCTCCCCTCCTCCCCTCCCTCCCCCCCCTCCCTCCTCCCCCCTCCTCCCCCTCCCCCCTCCCCCCCTCCCTCCCCTCCCTCCCCTCCCTCTCCTCCCCCCTCTCCTCCTCCCCTCCCTCTCCTCCCCCTCCCTCCCCTCCCCTCTCCTCCTCCCCCCCCTCCTCCCCTCCCTCCCCCTCCCCTCCCCTCCCTCCCCTCCCTCCCCCTCCCCTCCCTCCTCCCCCCCTCCCTCCCTCCTCCCCTCTCCCCCTCCTCCCCTCCCTCCCCCTCCCTCCCCCCCCTCCTCCTCCCCCTCCCTCCTCCCCTCCTCCTCCCCCCTCCCCCCTCCCCTCCCTCCCCCTCCCTCTCTCCCCCCCTCCCCCCTCCCCTCCCCTCCCCTCTCCCCCCCCTCCCTCCCCCCCTCCCTCCCTCCCCCTCCCCTCCCCCTCCCTCCCCCCCTCCCCCCCTCCTCCCCTCCCCCCTCCTCCCTCCCCCCCCTCCCCCCTCCCCCCCTCCTCCTCCCCTCCCCCTCCCCTCCCTCCCTCCCCCTCCCCCCCCTCTCCCTCCTCCCCCTCCCCTCCCCCTCCCCTCTCCTCCCCCCTCCCCTCCCCCTCCCTCCTCCCCCCCTCCCTCCTCCCCCCCCTCCCCCCCTCCCCCTCCTCCTCCCCCCTCCTCCCCCCCTCCCCTCCCTCCCTCCTCTCCCTCCCCTCCCCCCCCTCCCCCCTCCCTCCCCCTCCTCCCTCCCTCCCCCTCCCCTCCCTCCCCCCCCTCCTCCCCCTCCCCTCCTCTCCCCCCCCTCCCCCCCCTCTCCCTCCCCTCCCCCCCCTCTCCCCTCCCCCCTCCTCCTCCCCCCCCTCCCCCTCCCCTCCCCCTCTCCCCCTCCTCTCCCCCTCCCCTCCCTCCCCCTCCTCCCCTCCCCTCCCCTCCCCTCCCCCCCTCCTCCCCCCTCCCCCCTCCCCCTCCTCCCTCCCCTCTCCCTCCCCCCTCTCCCCCTCCTCCCCCCTCCCTCCCCCTCCCCCCCTCCCCTCTCCCCCCTCCTCCCCCCCTCTCCCTCCCTCCCTCCTCCCCCTCCCCCCCCTCCCCTCCCCCTCCCCCTCCCTCCTCCCTCTCCCTCCCCTCCCTCCCTCCCTCCCCCCCTCCTCCCCCCTCCCCCTCTCCCTCCTCCTCCCCCTCCCTCCCCTCCCTCCCCTCCCCCTCCTCCCCCCTCCCCTCCCTCCTCCCCCCTCCCCTCCCCTCCCCCTCCCCTCCCTCCCCTCCTCTCCTCCCCCCCCTCCTCCTCCCCCCCCTCCCCTCCCCCTCTCCCCCTCCTCCTCTCCCCCCTCCCCCCTCCCTCCCCTCCCCCCCTCCCTCCCCTCCCTCCCTCCCCCTCCCCTCCTCTCCCTCCCTCCCCTCCCCCTCCTCCTCCCCCTCCCCCCTCCTCCCCCCCCACCTCCCCTCCCCTCCTCCCCCCCTCCTCCTCCCCCTCCCCTCTCCCCCCCTCCCCCTCCCTCCCCCCTCCTCCCCCTCTCCCCTCCCCCCTCTCCCTCCTCCCCTCCCTCCCTCCCCTCCCTCCCCCCCCCCTCCCCCCTCCTCCCCCCCCTCCCCTCCCCCCCCCTCTCCCTCCTCCCTCCCCCCCCTCCCCTCCCCCCTCTCCTCCCCCCCTCCTCCCCCTCCCTCCCCCACCCCCCTCCCCTCCCTCCTCTCCCCCCTCCCCTCCCCCTCCCCCTCCTCTCCCCCCCTCCCCCCCCTCCCCTCCTCCCCTCCCCCCCCCCTCCTCCCCTCCTCCCCTCCCCCCCCTCCCCCCTCCCCCCCTCCCTCTCCCCCCTCCTCCCCCCCTCCCCTCCCCCTCCCCCCCTCCCCTCCCCCTCTCCTCCCCTCCCCCCCCTCTCCCCCCTCCCCCCTCCTCCCCTCCCCCCCTCTCCCCTCCCCTCCCCCCCCTCCTCCCTCCTCCCCCCCCCCTCCCTCTCCTCCCCCCCTCCCCCCCCTCCCCCTCCCTCCCCCTCCCCCCCTCCCCTCCTCCCCCTCCCTCCCCTCCCCCTCCCTCCCCTCATCCTCCCCCTCCCCCCCTCCTCCTCCCTCCCTCTCCCTCCCCTCTCTCTCCCCCCCTCTCCTCCCATCCTCCCCTCCTCCCCATCCTCTTCCCCCCTCCCTTCCCCTCCTCTCCCTCTCCTCCTCCTCCCCCTCCTCCTCCTCTTCCCTCCCTCTCTCTCTCCCCCTCCATCCTCCTCATCCCCCTCCCCCTCATCCCTCTCCCTCCTCCCCCCCTCTCCCTCCCCTCCCTCCTCCTCTCCCTCCCCCCTCCCCCTCTCCCTCCCTTCTCCTCCCTCCCTCTCCCCCATCCCCTCCCCTCTCCCTCCTCCTCCCCCCTCCTCTCCCTCCCCCTCTCTCCCTCCTCCCCTCCTCCCTCCCCTCACTCTCCTCCTCCTCTCTCCTCATCCCCCCTCTCCCTCTCCTCCTCTCCTCACTCCCCCCTCCCCCTCCTCCTCCTCCCTCCCTCCTCTCTCCCATCTTTTACAACTCTATCCTAGAAACTCACCATCCCCTCCCCAACCTAAGCAACTACACCACTGTCTTCTGTGTGATGACACACGAACCCATCGCCCACCTGTGGCTAGCACCCCCCACCCCACAGGGGGGGGGGGGGGATTACCCCAACGGTTTAACTCAATCGTGACCACCGAAACCAAAATTCCCTAAGGCTGAGCATATTCGAAGTGAACATGGCCAAGTGTGATAACCCTTTAATACTTAACAAGCAAATAAATCTAATTAAGAGAGGTGGTGCTACCCCCTCAACACATAAAAGCACCACGCCGGGAGGTACTGCCGCGAACGTCTGCTACCTGTGATACTATGTTGCATGCCACCACATTGAGACATGACCGTTGCCCCACCCCCCACAGTGTGTATTCCAGAGCTCACGGCCACACACAAACACATAAGGTCCCCCATAAATCCTATGTGATACACTCGTCTAAACAGATTTGACGAAAATTCGACATTCCAATTACCGATAGTAGACTATGTGGCAATTCCCAATCTTAAGCAACCACCAACCACACCACATATGGGCGAGACCTTCTTACATCACAAACGTCGTTGCTGAGGAGAGTATAGGCCCTCCTAAAAATTGAGCGCCTCTACCGATCTTACAACTGCAGTTTTTCTCTGCTAAACATTCCTCACCCCGCTGCTACCCCACAAACACAGAAGAAACAACCCTAACACAGACCGATGGTCACCTACCGAAAGGATAAAGAAGAAGCACGGGACCCACACACACCATTTTACAGCCAAACACCCCGGCATCTATAACCCACCTCAAATTGCGCCCTTCAAAGCTCCAACGCACCGAAACGTAATAATACCTTATACACCAAAGGAAATGGGACTAACTAGGTCTAAAACTAGGATTGCTCCACAAGAAATTAGGACGAATCACACACCAACCTCAGGCAATATGGCTGAGGCGCCTGTACCCCAATCATGCCTGTGGCCATAAAACGTAATAATGTGTGTGTGTGGCACTCGTTTAAATGAACAGACCCAGTGTACCCTATATGCGTCCGCGCACCGCAAACATGGTCAAAAGAACTACGCCCCTATCGTACCATACCGTTATAACCCCCGCGCGTCTATTACCCCACCAAACTTCCCAACCGCCGATCGACCGACTCATTTCCCATAACATTATTGTCTCCTTATACACATGCATAGCGTGTTGCTACACGTGTGAGTAATAAAAACATCACTTCCCCCTATTATTAACACTCTTCCTAACCCCGACCACTCCCAACTCCCCAATGTAGTTCGCCCCTTCTTAACTCCTACTACCCACAACGCGCTTCGTTACCATCCAACACTATCGTTTAATAGAATGGGCAAAGCGCAAACGCCCGTCCGATACCAAACCAAAGACTTGATGAATGGCACAAAACACCCCTCGAAAGATCAAACAAAATACAACAACCCTCCCAGCCCAATGCCTACCCTAGCCACTCGAGTTACTCCCCCTCCTCTGCGCCTACACACTACATGGGGGGTGGGGGG
>JBAMIH010000221.1:0-50148 GCA_038501795.1 Pseudopleuronectes americanus
ATTTTCTAGATAGGTTTTAGTATTGTTCGGAAACGTCCTGTACATATCTGTTGAAACATTGTAAATTTTGAAAATAAAGGTTTCAAAAATCAAAAAATCTCTCTCTCTCTCTCTCTCTCTCTCTCTCTCTCTCTCTCTCTCTCTCTCTCGTGGCGGCTGTGACTGAGGGGTAAATCGGTCATCCTCCAATCAGTAGGTCAGCAGTTCGATCCCAGTCTTCCTCATCTGCATGCCGAAGTGTATCAACCCCACATCAATACTGCCAGTCTACCATGGCCATGTCAATCATATTGCAACTCTGTCAACTTATACATCAGTACTTATACATGAACCAAATTATCTCCACACATTACCCTTTACTCCTGATATTTGGTTGTTGACTGAATATTGAATACACTGGAAACAGCTTCAGTTGAAAACTGCGGCCTTTTGTTTGTGTAATTGGAGTCAAACCAGCCCAGTGAAACCATTGCATTCATTGCAGTTATTAAAAAAATAAATAATGGAAAAAAGGAATTCCAAGTCCATTCATTTCTGGTCAATATATTCTCAGGCAACGATAAGCAAGATATTTCTGGTTGACCAGAAATATCTTGCTAAGCATGTTAACGTAAACATTATGACCCACTGAGTGTCACTTTATTTTATTTAGTTACCATCGTACCCTGTTTGTGTGACAAGCCGGGAGCAGGTAAATAATGAACGTGGACTTATTCTGAGAACTCATGAGGTAGGCTTCTCTAAGCTCGTCTTACGTTGCGCCCCCTATTGTTCTGGCGCCCAATTGTTTGCAGCAACGGAGAACTATAAATCCAAAAGTGTCCGTCCGATCAGTCCGTCAGTCCGTTCTCAACGGACTCGGAGAAGCATACATCGGCCTTTAGAAGATGGGTGAGTGGAGGTGGGAAGCACCTCTCACTTCTTCCAAACTTGTATCCAAACTCTCTTTTGTTGTGGACCTGCTCATAGTTATTTTGCTAGTCTAGAATGTTGAAGATTCTCTTTACTCTTCTCTCTCCTTATCACATTAAAGACATTAATGTCTCATCAAAACATGTATCTGACTTGACTTCTTCCCCAGAGTCCTTGTTTTTTATTGTTTGCAGATCCAGGATCACTGCTGCAGCCACATTGCGGATGATAGTGGATCTTAGATTGTGATGATGTGGGAGTTAGGCTAGACACACAATATGCCTACTAACATACTCTACCATTGCTGACAATAACTAACTTGCTTGTCCATTCATCTCTATCAGATATTTTCTTACCCACAAATACTTTAAACATTGTCAAACTTCTCCATTATGTTGAAAACTCTTCTAATCAATGATGTGAAAAATCTTATCTTGCTGATGTTTCTCCATTACACGTGGCATTTATTGCACTTCTGTCCGCCTTGGAAGAGGGATCCCTCACATGAGGCTCTCACTGAAGTTTCTACATTTCCCCCTGTTAAAAGATTTATCCTTACTCTTGTTGAGGGTTAAGGACAGAGGATGTCACACGTTGTTGAAGCCCTATGAGACAAATTTTGATTTTTGTTGTTCAGATTTCTGTTCTGGAAATTGATGCACATTAATGATCTAATTAATACAAATAAATGCGACACTTAAATATTTCTATAATATTCCTGGACACCTGTTATGCATAACATAATGGTCTGAATGTGTTGTATTAAACTGGGCAAGTTTCATGGTGACATATAAGTCAAAGTGTTACCTTCGTCAACAGTCAAATGTATTATTGTTTTGGTCACATATTTGCCATCCCATCATTTTGGCCCAGAGAATCTTAACAACTAGATTAAGACTATCCATCTCTGCTGCATTTACGATTTTCCCATCATCATTATGGAAGTGAAATACTGAATTACTGGACTAACCCTTTAATTTCACATGTATTCCTGTTTCAATCATAATATATATATTGCAGAATGATAGAGTTTCTCTCAGCGCCATGGTAAATAAACTTTCAAAACATCAGTCATAACATACAAATATTTCATCAAGTGTTTGATTGTGAAAAACAAAAGTCCATTTGAAATCTTCAATAAACATTCATTAACTTCTAGATTATGTGAGCAGTGCTCAAAGTTTGTTTGAAAAGGAATTGACTGAATTACAAACCCTGACTCTGAAATGTATACAAGAACTAGTTTCATTCAACACACAATCTATTCTGCAACAGAGGCTGCTATTTCCAACTGCAACTGTTGTAACTCAACCCACCTGCAGTGTACTTGCACCATTTATCTCAATAGTCTCCATGAGGGAAAAAGAAGGCTACCGGCCATCAGTAGCCATCTGAGAGTGGCCGCTTCCCAAGCTGTCGAGCACTTTCATGTCACTTCCCAGACTGGCCTCTATATGTTTGGCCAAATGAAATATTTATTTTTCAATTGCAACAGTCATTTTCAGACTGAGGCAATAGATCTTACGAGCTGCCATTCTCTGGATGATAGTAAAACATCTGGTGTGGTGATAAGTGATAAACCTGGAGATGGGTGACTTATTAAATTGCACTGATGTCCTCTGTCACACGGTCAGCCAGACCTTTGGTCCACTCAGCATCATATATCAGGGAAGTAAGGCTGGACCTGTTGTTAAGAATTAGTGCAGGTCCACTCAGTGCCATCCACTCCAATGAATGTGTGATAGATATGTTAATCCTATTCCTATTTGTTGCAGAGCTGATCAATACGGCAATGACTATCTGTGTGGAGCTCCTTGAAGTGATTCAGTAGTGATATTTTCTTTGGATTTATTCGGTTTCTTCTCTTAATGCTCTCACTCAGATATTTGCATCGTTTTCGTGCCAAAAGTCAGAACTTGGTTATTGTTGGAGTTTACCCTGACTACTAATTGCTGCTTCACAGTAACCGACTCATCCAACCAAACTGCTCGCAGCTGATTGACATCCAATCGTGTGTATACAGAACAACATTTATAACACAATGACTGTTAACTATGTATTACTACTTCTACTACCTAGTTAACAATCAAAATGTTTTACTTAAGGGTAGTCAAGATATGTACTTAGGCAGGAATTAAAGGAAGTTACTATTTTGTTGACTGATTGTAATACAACATGAATAGTGAATTGATACTGCAATATATATTACACTGCACAAAATTATATAAAATGGTTAAATTAGCTCAACTAAATAAATAAAATGCTATTTAATAAAATAAACATTAATGAAGTAATTTTAGGAACATTTACTACTCTATATAGACATTTCTGCATTACACTTCAAAAAGAGAGGTTCCATAATATTAGTAATAAACTGATTTGTGATAAATCTTTTTTAACAATGCACATGTTTGGCTGACCAGTTTTATATTAATGCATCGTTCATGGGTCAGCAATGTGCACGTGAGTGGTGACAGTTTTTGCTCCTCACTCACAGAGCTGTCCGTTCTCTCCAGTCGATTTCACTTTGGGCTCAACACGGCTCTCATCCCACTCCACACAAAACTCTCACCACTCACTCTGTTTGGCTCCTTCCAAGAATTCTCCCACAATCCTTTTATTTTGTGTTTAATAAAAACCCAAAGCTCAAAAGTTATTTTAACGAAACAAGTTTAAACGACAATAGCATCTGTTATTGTTATGGGACTTTTACACTTGTATCACTTGTCAGCTTCATTCTGAAACTAGGGGAATGGGGAGGAATGGGATGAGACTTAAATCCTTAAAAAAACAGTCATCAATAAACCCTGTTTCTTTTAGGGTTAAAATGTTCAGTTGTTATTCAAATTGTTGCAGAAAATGTATCATTTTGGATGATGTAGCTTTTGGTTATGTTGAACTGTGTCACTTTACACAGAGAGCTGTTCTGTTGTTTTCCTAATTCATCACAGCAGGTTCCCATGCATAGACTTAATGAAGTAAATTACCTGTCACTTCACAGAGTTAACTGTCAGAATAATGGAACAGAAAGTGCAGAGATGTAAAATCAACATTAAATTCACAGCATACAAACAGACACAGACTGTGATGATGTAGACTCACCAGCTGCTGCACTGCTGCTGCTGCTGATGATTTGGCTCTTGTCAAGTATTTGGTATTCTTAACTTTAGTTTTTACTCACTAACAAGTTTGACTTTAAATGTAGTAAAGTCAAAAAATGTTGTTAAAACATATTATTAAGTTCTAAAAGTGACTTCTTAAAACAAACTTGCACTTCAGTAATAATAGTTGAGTGATTGCAGTCATCGTCTGAGTTTGAATCAGAGAACTTTTACTTTTGATACGTAACGCATTTTCATTGAATAACTTAACTTGTAATGGAGAATTTCTATATGCAATACTGCTTCAATTTTCAGCATTGGTGTCATATTCTTCTTATTTTTAGTTATGTGAGATCGGAAGTTTTCAGATTCTGGAATTTCAGCGAGTGAGTTATTTGTTATCTGACTTTTCCTTCAGGCATTACTTCCCCACAGGCCTGCTGCAGATTTAACAGGGTAACTTTGCCTGTTTGGAGGCACTGCCCTAAAGATGAAGTCCAGAAACAAAAGCCATTGAGACTCTTTCATGATATAATTCAGTCTTTAAAAAATGCACACCCATGTGTATCTATAGCCATTTTTAGGTTGGTATGGGCCTATTTTAAAGCTCACTGCCCGGAGGTGAGTAAAGTATTCGCTCCACTGCACCTCTGGTGAATTTGTTCTCCCAGCAGCCACTTTTATTCAATAGCTTTATATTTGTACTAATTTGATTTGGGTTTTACAAACAAATAAATGCATGCAGCACATTGAGATATGGCAACAGATTCTCTTTTAAATTTTAATGCAGCGGCTGTGGCTGAGGGGTCACAGTTTGGACTGAGGAGCAGATATGAAAGCAAGAAATGGGTGTTGTTTTGTTTTACCTAGCTGGTCTGTGCAGCATTCTGAATTCAGCTCAGACACTGAAGAAACGCAGTAAAGGTACCAGTGCTACTTCTTCCCTTCTGCTTGGCATAGTTGGCACAGTCAGTCCAATTTTAGGTTTTTTATCTGAAACTGAATTACAATTGAAAGCACCTAATGCCTTCCTGTGGCACAGAGTTGTAGTATGGACGGGAATGGTGGAACTTAGTACCAAGGGTCTGGTGTCTCTTAAAAGACTGACACAGTCTGCATGATCCTATATAGTTTTATACAGTCTATCCAGTCTAAAGTCAGTTATTATTAGTTATTTTGTTACAAAACTGCTAACTACGTAAGTACCATGTATAAAATACAGTATAAAATAATGAGAATTTATTTGAGAATTTTGATTGGCCAGATCTTCTTCAATATGTTAATAGCATTTTAAACAGATGACACTCAGTATGCATGTTTTGTGAATACTGAAACCCACATTAAAAAACCCACATTAAAAATACATCATTGTGAAATTACTAGAAATCATCAACAGTTGTAAGTTGAATTGCACATCTGAAATATCCAGCACCTCTCACACATCCTCCTTATCCTCTCACTCAAACTGGATCCAAATTCCCCAGCTGTACTTCCCCCTTTCTCTCCCATGTGATGGCCAACCAGTATCTGTTTAGACTCGGTGTCATCACTGATCTGAGCAGTAGAGTGTTATCAGTTTGTGTCCTGCTGCTCCTCATCAGCATTAACCTGAGCTGACAGCATCCCTGCCTTCTCCGCCCCAACATCAGCCTGGGCAGATGTTCCAGGGCTGGAACCCTCATGTCTGTGTGTTCAGAGGTGTGGATGTCATTAGGAAGCTGTGGTCTTTAAATCAAGCCTAACCCAGTGGATTGGCTGCTGTTACCATGGGATTTGTTTACCTGCCCTGAGCCACCCACACACAGATCATCAGAACAAGCCAACATCAATAAGGCAATATGAATGGTTTTCTACCCAACAATTCAGAAAACATTACTGTAAACAAAAATCCTTATCTGTTCGTCCATATGAACCACGGATTTATTTCCTCCAAACATTCTCTTTATTGAAATGCAGCATAGCGACTGAGTGAAAACTAATTAGAATGCTGTATTTTTTTCTACGTTCAATTATCTATTTCACCCATTGCGCTCAAAGTGCTGATTACAACGTATTTTTTTTAGATTTGTTTCAAAACTATTATGCATAATTTGAATAATGAGTTGGCTTCATGTGTCTATTAACACCAGACAAATCCATGAGGCCTGTACAGTTTGCATTCTTAAAGGACAAGCCATGCATTAAATAACTCTTAACTTCTAATGCTTCATATCTCAAATCACAAATCATCACAAATGATTAAATTTAAATTGTGATTATGTGCCCTCCTATTAAAGCTTATTGGACATGCTAAAGTGACCATCAGCATCATCATCAATAATGCATTGAATCATCATGATCACATGCTCATTAATTGATCATGTGTGACATTAGTGTTACATAATAAGGATTAAAGATTTATACAACATATGACCATCAAAGTGACTTGGTGGTTCATTCTGCCTACTGAAAAACAGCCAACTACCAATCTGCTGCTTCGAAACATACATAGACTATGCTGACATCCAATACAATAAACTGCTTGCATCAACCACAGATAAAAAATATAGTGCAACAGAGAAGCCAGGACTTAGTCGGCTGATTCTTTTTCCAGCTTCTCCTTCCTCTTCTCCATCCCTATCCCCCTTCCCCGGAATCCCTTTGCTTTATCACCCGCAGATCCAGGGCCTCTGTGGCCGCACCATGGATTGCTGTATGTGGATCGCGCATCGGGGGTCGCAGTGGTGGACCCAGTGTGACGGATTCTGTGTCGTGTGGGCTGCTCGTGCCCTGTGTCGCTTTAGCATTGGGTACAGGAGGTGGACCAGGGCCGCGGCGGTGGCTCGTGGTGGGTCCTGGTGGGCGGCGGTGATTGCAGCGGGACTGCATCAATACCGCTAAAGACTTTAATGATGAATGTTTTCTACACGTGGCATCTATCGCACTTCTGTCCGTCCTGGGAGAGGGATCCCTCACATGTGGCTCTCTCTGAGGTTTCTACTTATTTTTACCCTGTTAAAAGGGTTTTTAGTAGTTTTTCCTCACTCTTGCTGAGGGTTAAGGACAGAGGATGCCACACCCTGTTAAAGCCCTATGAGATGAATTGATTTGACTGACTGATTGATTGACACCAACAGTCACAGCACAGAAATTCTGTGAAAATGCAAGGATCTATGAATTATATCTTTATTAATCTGATGTTTAATGAATTATGTCTACTAAAAAACACTAACATGATTTATATAGCAGTGAAAAATGAGACCACACTGAATAAAAATGTGACTAGCCTGTCTGATACTCAACTCAACAAAAGGAAAAATATTAAAGACATCTTGTCCAGAATTTCTTCTCTTCGAATTCCAATTCCAGATGTGCTGGTTAGCTCTGTAGATGTCACCAGTGTCTACACTTATTTAACTTTATCAGGGAAAAAACAGGAAAAGTGTCAGTTATAGCTAAAAGTGTCATGTTATAATGTTATTTTTATTAAAACAAGCCTAAATCTATGATACAGATCTTTTATGTTATTTTCTCTTCTCGGATGACAGCAATACGCCTCCTTCTAAGGGTCAGGTTTAGGTCTTTTTATATTGACTTTTGATCACTTGGCGGCAGCAGGAAACTTACCTTTGAAAATAAACGGAAGGACACATTTGTAGACCGCAATTGGAGACGCCTTCCAATTGGGACAGTCGATGAATGCAACCGATGACGGATGCGCCCCCTGAGTTGGGACACAGCTATTGTCTCTATTCATCCGTTAATCACTCTCCATTTATCTGGTTTTCTCTGCTATCTTATGTCATTCCTTAATATTCATTTAAGTGTGTCATTGACAAAAAATGGTTTGTGTAACAACCCACCAGCAAAGTGTCTCCACCTTTTATATCAGCGTCTTACTATTTTTCTCTTCCCTGTTTCATCTCAGCAGCACCACCAGTAATCTGCTGACAGCCAAAAACTGCACCCACCATTCTGTCTGACTCTTTTTTATAATACTCCCACTCGTACCCCGTCAATTTAGACATTTAAAGCACAGTGACATGAAGAAGATGTAATAGCATATTCAAATTTAATCCTTTTAAAACTGCTTTGAGCTGATATTGCAGGCCAGGATGTTGAAATATCTGTTCTTTTGTCAAGGATATTGTGGCTCTGTATGCTTTAGTTTAAGTATTCTTATGACCATTACAAGTGAATTAGGAAGAATATACTTAGATACAATAAGTAATTGAAAGAAGAAAAGAGTCAATATATTTGAAGCGGAAATAAATTTTTCAATGTTATAATCCTTAAGCGTTCAGACTTAAAAATCTGGAGACATGGAAGTGTTTTTCAGTTGCACAGGTCTGAGGGTTTTATTTGATAAAGCTTGTGTGATGAACATTGTATATTAGAGCTGTGCCTGTATAAAGCTCATTCAAATCAGTCCTAGATACCTCATTAGCTTATATATTTTCTCTACTTTTACATATGTTCAGTTTTTTTACTGGGTTTAGTATAAAACAATGAGCATAAAAGTATGACTCATTCAGATATTGTGCCAGCATAAACCAGCAAGTCATAGAGACAGTGGTGACTCCTGATCTTTGAAGAAGATGTGAAGTTTGATTGTCTGTCACCTTTTCGACTATTTATATTTCTGTTGTTCATAATAGTCTTAAGAATCAGCTGTTGTTGATATTGTCAAGTGAGTTTTGTTACAAATTGTCGACGCTTTCTGAACTTCTTCCAACATCAAAACTTCTTTCAATATTAATCTGGAAAAAAATCAAATTAGCTTGCACACTAATTCAAAACCTTCCTAAGATTATGCTACCATAACTATATAGTGTGGTATTTAAGTATATATGTTTTAGTATAAAATTATAAAATCAGAACATGCTTAAGCAGAATATCATTAATTTAAAAGCTACTATTAAACATGTCAGTTAATTTTTTTTAATTTCAATTTTTCCGTTGTTCAGCCTCAGGTAGCGTGGTTGCCAAAACTTTATGGACCACGTCCACTTGGCTAGCGCCCCACACCTGGAGGTGTGGATGTATTTAGACAGAAATTAACCAAGTACAATTTGAAAACAACTAATATTGATGCTCAAAGGCGCTAAAGGTCAACCAGGAGCATTGTACAAATAAAATATTACTATATAATTAAATGATGTTTAACGTTGTTCTCCCCTCCTCTTTCGCATATTGGGCGACAGCTTGAACGGTATGTGCACGTGCACGTGACTCAGATATTAAGGCTAAAACATGGTGTAAATTGTTGCATTTCAAGTCACTTGGATGAAATCACCTCTGAATCTCCAAAAGTGTTATATGAAGTAGATAATGAGTCATTTTTCATTTTTGGATGAACTATCACTTTAACCTTTTTAAAGACACCCAGTTGTGCATCCCATCCCCAAATGCTCATGAACTTTAGCAGTGAGCTGTTACAGTAATGTCCTTGAACTCAGCTCAGTTCAGATAAGTATGAAACTTGGAGTCAGCTGAATACTGACCTACTGAGAAAACTCCCACTGCTCCAGATGTTCACTTCTGATGACAATAGAATACTCCACATGAAGATTTATGGTTTTTGATGATTTCAGGACTCTGTGACTAATTTCCCGAGAGAACGTTATACTGACCATGCAGACCAGCTGTGTGGCTTGGTTGTTGCCGTGCTCTGTTGGATCCAGCGATTACATTTGTCATCTAAATTGCTCAGTATGACAGCGACCACAATGTCTACAAGGTTTCACTGGATCTCACCACAACATAGCAATTACATCAGCATACATCTAACCTCCCTGGCATCTGCTAGCCACCTGTGCCACAGGCCTGCACGCCCTGTCTCACCCAAACCTCTGCAATATCTCATCTCTCATCTCATCTCATTTTCGTCCGCTTATCCGGGGTCGGGTCGCGGGGGGAGCAGCTCAAGCAGGGGGCCCCAGACTTCCCTTTCCCGGGCCACATTGACCAACTCTGACGGGGGGATCCCGAGGCGTTCCCAGGCCAGTGTTGAGATATAATCTCTCCACCTAGTCCTGGGTCTTCCCCGAGGTCTCCTCCCCACTGGACGTGCCTGAAACACCTCCCAAGGAAGGCGCCCAGTGGGCATCCTTACCAGATGCCCGAACCACCTCAGCTGACTCCTTTCTAAGTAAAGGAGCAGCGGCTCTAATCCGAGTTCCTCACGGATGGCTGAGCTTCTCACCCTATCCCTAAGGGAGACGCCAGCCACCCTTCTGAGAAAACTCATCTCGGCCGCTTGTACCCGCGATCTCGTCCTTTCGGTCATCACCCAGCCCTCATGACCATAGGTGAGGATAGGAACGAAGATCGACCGGTAGATCGAGAGCTTTGCCTTGCGGCTCAGCTCTCTTTTCGTTACAACGGTGCGGTAAAGCGAACGCAATACCGCCCCCGCTGCTCCGATTCTCCGGCCAATCTCACGCTCCATAGTACCCTCACTCGCGAACAAGACCCCGAGGTACTTGAACTCCTTCACTTGGGCTAAGGACTCATTTCCTACCCGGAGTAAGCAATCCATCGGTTTCCTGCTAAGAGTCATGGCCTCAGATTTAGCGGTGCTGATCCTCATCCCAGCCGCTTCACACTCGGCCGCCAGCCGATCCAGTGAGCGTTGAAGGTCACAGGCCGATGATCCAATGAGGACCACATCATCTGCAAAAAGCAGTGACGAGATCCTCAGACCACCGAACTGCAACCCCTCCCCACCACGACTACGCCTCGATATCCTGTCCATGTATATCACAAACAGGATTGGTGACAAGGCGCAGCCCTGGCGGAGACCAGCACCCACTGAGAAAGAAACTGACTGGCTGCCGAGGACGCGAACACAGCTCTCGCTTTGGGAGTACAGGGATTGGATGGCCCTGAGGATAGACCCCCTTACCCCATACTCCCGCAGCACCTCCCACAGTTTCTCCCGGGGGACCCGGTCATACGCCTTCTCCAGATCCACAAAACACATGTAGACCGGATGGGCATACTCCCAGGCCCCCTCCAGGATCCTTGCGAGAGTGAAGAGCTGGTCCGTAGTTCCACGTCCGGGGCGAAAACCGCATTGTTCCTCTTCAATCTGAGGTTCGACGATCGGCCGAACCCTCCTTTCCAGCACCTTGGAGTAGACTTTACCAGGGAGGCTGAGAAGTGTGATACCCCGGTAATTGGAACACACTCTCTGGTCCCCCTTTTTGAACAGGGGAACCACCACCCCGGTTTGCCACTCCTTTGGCACTGTACCCGACTCCCACGCGATGTTGAATAGGCGTGTCAACCATGACAGCCCCTCAACACCCAGAGCCTTTAGCATTTCTGGCTGGATCTCATCAATCCCTGGGGCTTTGCCACTGCGGAGATGTTTGACTACCTCAGTGACCTCCACCAGGGAAATTGACGACGAAACACCATCAACCTCGAGCTCTGCCTCCAACATAGAGGGCGTGTTATTCGGATTCAGGAGTTCCTCAAAGTGTTCCTTCCAACGTCCGACGACCTCCTCAGTTGAGGTCAACAGAGTCCCATCCTTACTGTACACAGCTTGGATGGTTCCCCGTTTCCCCCTCCTGAGGTGCCGGATAGTCTTCCAGAAACACTTTGGTGCCGACCGAAAGTCCTTCTCCATGGCCTCTCCGAACTTCTCCCACACCCGCTGCTTAGCCTCCGACACGGCAGCAGCTGCAGCCCTTCGGGCCTGTCGGTACCTCTGCAATATTCAATATTCAATTACTCTTACCTTTAAGCCCAGCTCAGGAATCTCTGTTTGCACCACATTAACACCAAATATAGGCACACATTTAGGTTTTTATTCATATCATTTATATAAGAATGACTCATCCATCAAAAAATGTAGTTTGATAGCTTTGGGCTTCTTCTCTAATCATTCGGTCAGCGTGTGTCACCTCCAGTGTATTCTCAACTGTTGGCTTGAATCAGCAGCAGGTCTGAAAAGATCCAATCAACTGCCCTCGTGGATTAATCCTGTCTGGAGCATGACTCTCATTTGGAACTTAAGAGAAACTAAATCTAAACTCTCAAAAAAGACAAAAATGGAAAAAAATGAAGATTATAAAAAGGCCAGTCTGCAAATTGACATTTTAACAATTACATTCAGTTTCCTGGTGGAACACTGCAGTTATTCAGATGCACAGCTCAGTACCGGTTTCATAAAGGGCTCAGTATCTCAGTTCTTGCAACAATAAGCAAACACAGCTTTGAGTGACAAGTACAGGTGTTAACACATAATCATAGTTACTTCTTTGTCTGTCTGCCTGTCTGTCTGTCTGTCTGCCTGCCCGCCTGTCAGTCTTTCTGTCTGCCTGCCTGTCAGTCTGTTACTCTCTGTCAGTCATGCCAGTCTGTCTGTGTCCTCCACTCAGTGATGGGATTAACTGAACTCACTCAAAGGTCTAAAAAAGTTCATTGCTATAATCTGCTCAAATACCATCAGCAGACTGTAGTTACTGTGATAATAAATGTGTTTTCATGAAGATAAAAAGTGGTGGTAGCCAATTAAGCCTCCTTGCTCCCCTCACTGACTAATGCTGAATAATAATTGCTGTGGTGATCAGGTGCCAATGCTTATTTATATCACATGATACTAGTGAAGTTAATGCAGCAACTCAATAATAATGTTACTTTTTACATTCACATTCATATAACAATTTTTTTTTAACTTCCCAAGCACAGTCTGTTACACTCTCCTTGATGACTCGATGACTTGTGGTCCTCAGCTCTGGAGAACTTCACAAGAACTTAACTGAATAAATCTGTTTGTAATCTACATCTCAAAAATGTTTCTGTCTTCTTTAGAGTTACATCATGACACCTTATTCAATCTGTGCAGTATCACTTGTATTTAAGTTTTATCGAAAACATACCAAATAATACACGTCCCAACCGGTTATCTTAGTCTAATCTGAGTCTACATTCCTACCTATCTACCTGTCTAACTGGTTTGCTTGTGTCTGTCCGTCTGCTTACATACAAAGTGTATATGTTTGGATGTAAACTAAATGTGTGTGGGGGTGGTGGTATGGGGATGATGTTTTCTGATTCTGGATCTGCACATGTATGAATATCTGTATGTAAAGCTGATTATTGTGGCTCTAATGTGTGCACGTGTGTATGTGTGAGAGAGAGAAAGGAAGTAAGTGTATATAGGTATATATTCATTATATTTAATATTTCAGACTACCCTCCCTAATAAAAGACCAAGCAGATATCTTAGACACTCCACCAACATCCACAGAATATGAAAAAGATATATTCTGGAATAAATGGAAAAAAAAAGCAGTTCAAAGAATTTAATATTCAACAATTCTCATATTTGTCAAATTGTCAGTGAATTAATGTCACAACATATCTGAAAAGGAAAGTAATGTAAGCATATTACTGGGGAGAACGGAACAGAAAAATGCATGCAAGTGGAAATGTGTATATACATGAATGAAAGAACAAAATACCACGCACAACCCTTAAAGCCCTATGAATATACACCAATCCGAACATATTCCTTTTATTTTTATATCTTTGATTTTTTTTGTTGTCTTTTTATTTTGTAATAATCATTATTAATACATTCATGATTTCTTTGTTTTCTTAGTATATCTCTCTCACTGTTGATCGTTATGATATACAGGATGGAAGAATCATACCTAAAAGGTCTGAGTTGCTGAATTTGTTAAAAACAACCTGGCAGTGGTGGAATTCAAACTCACCCCTCCAAAGAGATTGGAGCCTTGATCCAGCGCCTTAGAATACACAGCGATGCTACCTCTACAAATGCTTGTTCACATCTTCTTAACATTAGGGGACATTGAAGTTAAGACAATTTTTGACATGAGAATGTGCTTTAAATGTTTTAAGGTTAAGTTTAGATTGTGTTCATATGGTAAGAAAGGAGTAGGTGTGGTTGATTCTACAAAGAATTTTAAAGAGTAGGCTTACCCCTTCCTCTTCCAGCTTCTCCTTCCTCTTCTCCATCCCTATCCCCCTTCCCCGGAATCCCTTTGCTTTAACACCCGCAGATCCAGGGCCTCTGTGGCCGCACCATGGATTGCTGTTTGTGGATCGCACATTGGGGGTCGCAGTGGTGGACCCAGTGTGGCGGATTCTGTGTCGTGTGGGCTGATCGTGATGCTGGTGGCGGACCCTGTGTCGCGTTGGCATTAGGTACGGACGGTGGACCAGGACCGCGGTGGTGGCTCGTGGTGGGTCCTGGTGGGCGGCGGTGGACGGTGACTGAGGACTGGAGTGGCCTCTGGTCTGGATGGTATATCGTGGTCATGCTGGTTGCTGAACATGGACTGTGATTGCAGCGGGACTGCTTGGCCTGTCATGTTGGGATTGTCCTTCGGGATGTTTACCCTCATCAAAGGCTGCTAAAAACTTTAATCTGGATGATGTTTTCCTACACGTGACACCTATTGCCCTTCTGTCCATCCTGGGAGAGGGATCCCTCACATGTGGCTCTCTCTGAGGTTTCTACATACTTTTACCCTGTTAAAGGGTTTTTTTTAAGGGTTTTTAGTAGTTTTTCCTTACTCTTGCTGAGGGTTAAGGACAGAGGATGTCACACCCTGTTAAAGCCCTATGAGACAAATTATAATTGTGAATATGGGCTATACAAATACAAGGAAATTTGATTGATTGATTGATTGAATAAAGGATCGGTGTGTAAGATTTAGTGATGTCTAGTGGTGAAGTTGCATGTTGCAGCTGTATACCCCTAACCTCACCCTCCCTAGCCTTCAGTCGTATAAAAACTCAAAAGTTGTTTAATTGTCCAGTTTGAGCTACTGTAAAAAACATGGCTGCCTCGGTGAGAAGAACCGCTCCTGACACTCCTGACGCAAATAATAACAATAATACAATAACAATTTGTACAATTTAGATGAAACGCTAGTAAAAACTAGGATTCTTTTATATCAAATTTTTGCCAATAGATTCCTTTTATCTAAATCTTACACAATGGACTATTAAAACCTGACTTTTTAATAAAGCTAATAGTAAGAATTGGTTCGGGTCTGTCATGGATCAGCTCTTAGTTATGCTGCTATAGGGATGACACATGGAGCTTCTCTTTCCTCCTCTTCCTCTTTATTGCATTAGGTTTCACAGAAACATTTTAATTCACTTATTATCTACTCCCCACTATACCGTTGGAGGTATGGAGGAGGTGGGTGAGCTCCAGATGAAGAATAACCACATGTGAAGCACACCATGTCATCTTTTAAGAGTTCATCTTAAAGCATCTGCCTCTGCTGGGGTTCTTCATCCAGGCTAAATAAGGTAACTGTTATTTTCCCACACACACCATAGCTAGTGCATTTTGCCTTGACTGGTGATTTACATTGATGTAACAGTGGAGGGTCCTGAGAGTGTCTGCAGAATGAAAGCCTGTGGAGTCAACTTAGTTCGACCTGGTGTCCTGAGAGAATCTCTTTGTGAACTGTGAGGGATGATAAATGTGTGTGGTGGGTGTGTGTGTGTGCCTCTTCTTTTAACTTCTATCTTTGTTTGACAATTGCACCTAATGAAGTGAGGATAAATGAGATAGAGTGAGATAGAAGTGCAAGTAGTTAGTGTGAGTGTGTTAGTGTGTTAGTGTGTGTGTGTGCACCAGCCGACTAATGGGTTGGTTTGGGGTTGAGGCATGCCTCAGAGGGTCAGGCTTTCCAACCATCAGTATTTCCAATGATGACATCCAAATGTTTGCTACACTCTGCTCTGACATTAACTGGATGATCCTGTTTCTCAAAAATATATTTGGAGATTTACAAAAACAAGTGAGGGGGAAAAGGACACATATTTGCAGAAACCATGTGGACTCAATCTTTCCAGTAATCATTTAACTTCATAATGCTAAAACCTTGAATTTTTCTTCTCTTATTCAGTCTACACTCAATGCCGAATTTGAGGGAGTTTGTATTCTTACAATTTTAGACTTTTGTATATATATTGAAAAGGATATACTCATTGAAAAACATAATTAATCAGATACTCAGTACATAGTTCAAGTAACTTAGGCAGCGATTACAGCACAGGTTTTCTTGGGTATGAGCCTGAGAAGCTCTTTATACCGGATGTGGGGATTTGATTTCCTGCACATCCTATGTTCAGTTTACCCCAAACCTTGACCAGTCTCCCTGTATTTGCTAATGAAAAACAGCCCCACCACATGATGCTCCCACCATGTTTCACCTCTGGGATGTATTGGGCAAGTGATGGTGAGTGGTGAGGTGTCTCATCAGACATGACGCCTAAACCATATCGTATTTCTCACTGGGTAGAGGCTTCCAGAGTGCTGCACTGATGGTTTTCCTTCTGGAAGTGTCTCCCATCTGCACCCTGGGTCACTGGAGCTCAGGGGGGAAGATTGTGGTGTTGGTCATCTCTCTTACAAGAGCCCTTCTCTCTTGTTTGCTCAGTTTGACATCAAGCAGAAACTGATATGTTCTAAGTCTAGTCTCCTTCTTTTCTGTTTTGAATATAAATGATCTGCAATAAACATTACGCAATGGAGTAGTAATGTGGTAAGTTAGAAATGATTATAATTATACACTGTTACCTAATTGCAATGATGGAAATGCAATCACCGGTGCAGGCTTGATAAATGAACGATTTAAGAGAATGAATAGATTTTATCACAATGTATGAAAATTATATAATCTAATGAATAACTGGAATGTAAATTAAAATGATTTTAACATTCTGTAGCATGATATTTCCAAATTTAATATGATTGTTTACATGAAGCTCTCAGAGTTTTGTAAACAAAATAGTTGAATATTGAGCTTTAAAGTTGTGGTTTTGGGTACTATAACGAATCAGGAGGCCCAATCTTGGAGAAGCCGTTATCTTTCAGGGACACATTATTGTATGTACTTCATTCTCATTAAAAGATGGCTGAACTGAGAAACTCTACCAAGACTTTGGTGTATTCCTCCAGTATGTGGTCTGCTACATTCTCCTCATTGACTATAATGTTGTGAAGTAGTGGTCTGAACAAAGAGGTGACCTCTGATTATAGAAGGAGCAAAGTTCTCGTCTATGGAGAAGCCTCAATAATGGTGGAGATCCTCCTCCCACCTCTCACTCAGTGATTGTGTGTGTGTGCGCCCTATAAGAAGGTTCCACTTTCCCACTGGTCAGTGGCTGAGGCTCACAGCTCCTCGGGGTCAAAGGTAATTTGGTCTTATAGCGTGAGATCATGCAAGCTTAGAAAGGTCAAGAGAGGTCAGTGGCAGGGGGAGAGGACAGCGTCACAACAAAAGAGTTGCGGGTATAAATCGAAAAGCACATTATGAAGGAGAAAAGGGTTGAAACAAAGAGTTTAGCACGAGAGTGAAGGAATCCACAGACAAGTCCCTTCACTGTCACTCACATCTCTGCCTCTCTGCAATAATTGATTAAATACCCTGGAAGATGAATGCTGAAAAGCATTCAGTGTTTCCCGCAGTATGCTGTTGTTGTCAGGGGTGGAAAACTGTGAAACAACATTCAGAGTATGGGACAACAAAATTATTAGGAAAATACAATGAGGTAAACTTTGGAACATTGGTAGAGATATGTCGCCTTCACTCAGGCCCTGAAGTCCAACAAACCCGCTCTTTTAAAACCAAACAGACATATTTAGGTATTCTCCATTTCTGCTTGGTCAGCTAAACTCTGATTCCAGGAGCTTGTAGTCATGGAGGATAGGATAGTGGCACCTACAGTATAGGTCACACCAAAGCCTCTTCTTACTGTCTCTTTCTCTCCTCACTCCACGGTTTTGTTTGTTGGACATTTTAAATGGTAAATAGTTTGTATTAATAAATAGCTTTGCTAGCCTTGATGATCTAGAGGCCATGAAAAGGTCATCAGTGTCTTTTAATTTATATTTTTTTCTTTTTGCAAAGATTCACACAATCATGCATCATGCAAGTAAATGTTTCCCTGTGCTGCTGTATTTGTGCCATCAAGATACTAGACTTCGGGTTTTCTCTGCTCCCACAGTCTGCCATTCTGTCAGATACAAGACAATAGCAGACGCTTTTAATCCATACCTGAAAATATGCTCTACACCTACGCTCTGTGCTTTTTATAAATATCTGTGTGTGTATGTGCCATGTGTGTGAGTGTTCAGAGAGACTGAATGCATGTGAGTCAGAAGCCAAGATCAACGGTATATTTCACTGCTGCATGACGAACCTGGTCTTCAGTCTAGCAAGAAAAATAAAAGAAAACCTTTTTGTCTCCCACCTCTGAAACCTTTACCTAGAGAGAGGCTTTACACAATAACACTTATTACATTGCATATATCCAAACCAGTCATCCATATGAATGGAATCAAAGTTTGTCCAATATTACACCCATTGAACACTGCAGACATTTTCACTGCGCCCTTGAGAAACCCATCGCAACCTTTCTAGGAATTGAGTATGAGGAAATTTAGTGAGACGAGTCCTTCTACTTTACAGCCGATCTCCTCTATGCAATGAATCCTAATGACCCTCCTGAGGTTAGAGTGCTGCATATCAATCAAGCATCAATCAAATTTTATTTGTTAGCCCTAGATTCTACAAATTGCATTCCTTATCATAGGGCTTTACAGGGCGGTGGCATCCTCTGTCCTTAACACCCTTCAGCAAGAGTGAGGAAAAAAACTACCTAAAAAAACATTTTATCAGGGTAAAAATATGTAGACAACATCAGAGAGAGCCACATGTGAGGTTCCCTCTCCCTGGACGGACACGAAGTGGCATTGATGCCGAGTTGTAAAAAACATTTATCATTTAAAGTCTTTTGCGCGCATTGTTGCTGTCCGTCTGCACATCACAGTCCATGGCGTCAGCAATCCAGCAGGACCACAATCCACCCTTCAGACCAGAGGCCACTCCAAGTCCTCAGTCACCGTCCTCCGTTCCGCCACCTGGACTCACAACGAGCATCGCCGTGGCCCTGGTCCACCTCCTTACCCAGTGCCAACGCGGCACAGTGTCCGCCACCAGCACAGAATCACGCCGACACGATCACAGAATCGCCACATGGGTCCCACACAACTGCGACCCCTCGACTGCGTCGTATACACAAACAGCAATTCCATGGTGCGGCCACAGTGGCCTGGTTTGCGGGTGTTAAAAGCAAAGGACCCCGGGGAAGGGGGGGGGGGTGGGGTTGGGATGGAGAAGGAGGAAGGAGAAGCTGGAAAAGAAGACTCTGTGTTCATTATAATAGTGCAAGTTACGTTCTGCCTCAATAATAACTCTAACTATAAGCTTTTATCAAAAAGATATCAAGGATTTGAGTCTACTCTTAACAAAAAGATGGAGTCTGCCTCCCGAACTGAAATTGGTAGATTATTCCACAAGTGAGGGGCTTGATGGCTAAAAGCTCTGGCTCCTACTCTACTTTTAGAGACTTTAGGGACGACAAGTAAGCCTGAATTCTGGGAGCGGAGTGCTCTAGCGGGTTTATAAGGTACTAACAGCTCTTTAAGGTAAAAAGGCGCTATATTATTAAGGGCCTTGAAGGTGAGGAGGAGAATTTTAAATTCTATTCTAGATTTAACTGGAAGCCAGTGTAGCGAAGCTAATACTGGAGAAATGTGCTCTCTTTTCTTTGTTCTTGTCAGGACACGTGCTGCGGCATTTTGGACAAGCTGTAGAGTCTTTAACGACTTACTGCTGGAGCCTGATAATAATGAGTTACAATAGTCCAGTCTCGATGTAACGAAGGCGTGGACTAGTTTTTCTGCATCTTTTTGCGAAAGGACATGCCTGATTTTTGAGATATTACGCAAGTGGAAAAAGGCAGTCCGAGAAATTTGTTTTAAGTGACTATTAAAAGATAAATCAGGATCGAAGATCACTCCCAAGTTCCTGACTGTTTCGTTGGAAGCAAGGGCAATGTCGTCTAGCGCAGCTATATCATTAGATAATTTATCTCTAAGGTGTTTGGGGCCAAGTATTATAACCTCTGTTTTGTCTGAGTTTAATAAGAGAAAATTGCGGGTCATCCAGGTTTTTATGTCCTTGAGACATGCTCGAAGTTTAGTTAATTGATTACTTTGTTCAGGTTTTATTGACAAGTATAACTGGGTGTCATCCGCATAGCAGTGGAAATTTACCGAGTGTGTCCTGATAATGTTTCCTAGTGGAAGCATATATAATGAGAATAAAATTGGGCCGAGCACAGAGCCCTGTGGAACACCATGGTTAACTTTGGTGCGCACAGATGTCTCATCATTAATTTGCACGAATTGGGAGCGATCAGAAAAATAAGATTTAAACCAATTAAGGGCAGTTCCATTAATTTTAATTAACTGTTTGAGTCTTTGTAATAAAATTTGATGGTCAATTGTGTCGAATGCTGCACTGAGATCTAACAGAACGAGGACAGACACAAGTCCCTGATCTGAGGCTATTAAAAGGTCATTAGTGACTTTTGCCAAGGCTGTTTCTGTGCTGTGATTGGCTCTAAACCCCGACTGAAAGTCTTCATATATATTATTTTCCTGGAGAAACTCACACAGCTGATTGGCTACCACTTTTTCTAAGATTTTAGACATGAAGGGGAGATTAGATATTGGTCTGTAATTGGCTAAAACCTCTGGGTCTAGGGTGGGTTTTTTGAGAAGGGGTTTGATTACTGCTATTTTAAAAGACTGTGGTACATAACCTGATGATAATGACAGATTGATTGTGTTAAGTAACGAACTATCAATTAGGGGCAGAATTTCTTTAAGTAATTTTGTAGGAATGGGATCTAAGATACAGGTTGTTGGTTTAGAACCTGAGATTATTTTGGTAAAACTGATCACAAGTGATCAGAGAGAAGCTGTCTAAATAATGGTTAGGATTCTCAGCCATTTCTGAGATTTCTGTTATTGGGAGGGTATTAGTGCCAATTGAGGGCAGGAGATTGTTGATTTTATTTCTAATGGTTAGAATTTTATCATTAAAAAAGGTCATAAAGGTATTGCTATTTAGGGATGGAGGAATACTGGGTTCGGTGGAGGTGTGACTCTCTGTCAGCCTGGCTACAGTGCTGAAGAGAAACCTGGGGTTGTTTTTATTCTCTTCTATTAGTTTTGAATAGTAGGCTGCTCTTGCTTTGTGGAGAGCCTTTTTATATTCTTTAACACTATTCTTCCAGTCTATGAGGTTTTCAACATGGTTGCTGGAGCGCCACTTCCTTTCTAGTTTTCTTGATAATTGTTTTAACTCATTTGTCTGGGAATTATACCACGGAGCTAATTTACCATGTTTGACATTTTTCTTTTTTAGAGGCGCTATTGAATCTAATGTTAATCGTAATGAGTCTGCAGAGCTATCGACGAGTCGGTCGATCTCAATGGAGCTCGGGTTTTTAAAGAATTTGTTCTTTATATCTACGGATAATACGGGTTTAAATGTAATTGGAATTATTTCCTTAAATTTAGCTACAGCACTATCAGGTAGACATCTAGAAAATGAGTTTTTTATTGGTGGCATATATTCATTTATTGAAAAATGGAAGGTTATTAAATTATGGTCTGATAGAACTGGATTGTGCGGGAGGACTGTTAAATGTTCAATTCCGACACCGTACGATAATATAAGGTCAAGTGTGTGGTTACAACAATGAGTCGGTTGGTGCACACACTGACTGAAACCAATTGAGTCTAGTATTGAATTAAATGCTACGCTACGGTAATCTTTCTTATTGTCAACATGGATATTAAAGTCACCAACAATAATAATTTTATCGCTCTTTAGGACTAAGTTTGATAAAAACTCAGGGAATTCCGTTAAAAATTCAGTATAAGCCCTGGGAGGATGGTAAACTACAGCAAATATGATTGGCTGTTGGTGTTTCCTGGATTGGCGTGGAAGACTAAGAACCAGACATTCAAATGATTTGTAGCTTAGGTTAAGTTTAGGTTTTGGATTAATTGATAGACTGGAGTTAAAAATAGCAGCAACTCCACCTCCTCGCCCAAATTCTCTGGGAACCTGTGCATTTATATGACTGGGGGGAGTAGATTCATTTAGACTGACATATTCATCAGGATGCAGCCACGTCTCAGTGAGGGACAATACATCTAGGTTGTAGTCAGAGACTAGTTCATTAACTAAAAGAGCCTTAGTTGATAGTGATCTAATGTTTAAAAGACCACATTTAAAAGTCTTAGTTCCCTGTGTTGTTGCAGAGGTTGTTTTAATTTTTATTAGATTTTTGTGTGGAGTTCTCGCTCTGTTATTGTTTAATTTCAATAATTTAATCGGACGGTGGACAGACACAATCTCTATGGGGTTGTGTGACTGATCCAGAGGGAGCGCAGAGAAGTGTTTAGCACTGCAGCTCTGCTTCCTGGTCCCAACTATGGGTTGTCATGTTATAGACTTTGTAATATTCCTAGATAAGAGAGCTGCTCCATCCCAAGTGGGATGAACGCCGTCTCTCATAACAAGACCAGGTTTTCTCAAAAAAGTTAGCCAATTATCTACAAAGCCCACACCGTTTACAGGACACCACGTCGACAGCCAGCGGTTAAAAGACAACATGCGGCTAAACATGTCATCACCTGTTGTATTAGGGAGCGGGCCAGAGAAAACTACTTTGTCTGACATCGTTTTAGCAAAAGCACACAACGACTCAACATTCACTTTAGTGATCTCCGACATACGAAGCCGGGAGTCATTGCTGCCGACGTGAATTACAATTCTATTGTATTTACGTTTAGTTTTAGCCATTAACTTAAGTTTAGATGCGATGTCGCCGGCTCTGGCCCCTGGGATACAGTTAACTATGGTCGCTGGTGTCGCTACCCTGACGTTTCTCAGAACCGAGTCGCCAATAATCAGAGTTTGTTTATCAGCGGGTGCCTCGCTGAGTGGAGAGAATCTATTTGAAACGTGAGCTGGTGGCTCTTTAATCATGGGCTTTTTAAGACTAGCACTATGCCCCCTCCGGACCGTCACCCAGCTGCCCTGGGCTCCCTGCTGCACGGGACTAGTCAGGGGACTGCTAGTTGAAGCTAA
This sequence comes from Pseudopleuronectes americanus, assembly GCA_038501795.1. Lineage (NCBI taxonomy): Eukaryota > Metazoa > Chordata > Actinopteri > Pleuronectiformes > Pleuronectidae > Pseudopleuronectes > Pseudopleuronectes americanus. The sequence goes on from JBAMIH010000221.1 coordinate 23,018, forward strand.
GCTACGTCCTAAGCTATGTGCTATGCTAGGTGGCTCCGACGCTAGCGGAAGCCGGCTAACTACAGCTAACGGAGTTTCTAAGCTGCGGAGCCGAGCTTCTAAGTCGCCTCCATCGCTACCAACACACTACACTGCATATGACTGGGAAGGTATATTGCAGATTATTGCTCTTTGTGGCCACCACTGTGTGAGAATGATGTTTCTCTTACATCCAAGCTAAGCCACATAAAGCCATTTACAACTTTGAAACTGTGTTCAATGAAGAAATTAGGCAATGCATCAGTTTATTTCAAAACGTTGTGGTATCACCAGAGGTTTAACCACTGAACAGGGTGTAGGGCAGTGCGTCACAGAAGCAAAGAGAAGTCACGAAAAAGGTTTCAAACCAAGTCCTGGTTTATTAAACAACAAAAAGTCTCTCTCAAAGCAAAACATAAAGTTCATCAAACTGTTAGGATATGTCCTCCATCCAGTGGCTCCTCACACGGTTCGTTTCCAAAGGTGTTTGGTCCAAGTCTCCTGTTTCCTGCTTCGTGGTGGTCTCAACTCCTTTGTTCTCCCCACTCGCTTCCACACCTGTGCTCCAGCTTTAAGTAGGCCTGAGAGCTTGGACCCTCCCCCAGCAGTGCCTCCTGGGAGATGCAGTCCTCCCGGCAGCCATCTTGTGGGGATGTATCCACTTCTAGAATACGGCACATAATGCCCCTCTATTACCTGCCCTCTTGTGATGCCACACATCCCTCCCCTCGGACCTGACGTCCTCGGCAGGTTGAATGAAGACCAAAAGGCATCACGGCGGGATAGTGCGTCAGCGTTTCCATGCCTGCGACCGGGCCTGTGAATCACAGAGAAGTTAAAAGGTTGGAGCCCTAAAAACCACCTGGTTACCCTACTGTTAGACTCCTTGTTTCTGGCCATCCACTGTAATGGAGCATGATCTGTTACTAGCGTGAACCTCCTCCCCAACAGATAGTATTTGAGCGTTTCCAGGGCCCATTTTATTGCCAAACCTTCTTTCTCCACTGTGGCATAGTTCCTCTCCCTTGGCAGCAACTTCCGACTCAAATAAAGCACTGGATGTTCCTCACCCTCATGAATTTGGGACAGGACAGCCCCCAGCCCCACCTCAGAGGCATCCGCCTGGACCACAAACTCCTTACTGAAGTCCGGAGCCATGAGGACCGGTTTTGAACATAAGGCCCTTTTCAGATTGCAAAAGGCTTCCTCTGCTTCGGGGGTCCACTTCACCATCCTCGAGTGCTTCTTTGTAGTCAGTTCTGTGAGGGGAGCAGCTATCCTAGCAAACTCAGGAATGAATCTTCTGTAATAATTTGCAAGGCCTAGAAACGATCTCACCTGCTTCTTCGTCAACGGGATTGGCCACTCTTGGATGGCAGCCAGTTTTGCCTCCTGCGGCTTGACGAGGCCTCGGCCAATGGTATACCCCAGGTAGTTTGTCTCACTGTAGGCCAGCTTGCATTTTTTCGGGTTCGCCGTCAAGCCTGCTTCCCTTATAGACTCCAGGACCTTCTCCACCCGAGGTAAGTGATTATCCCAATCAGGACTCTGGATCACCACATCGTCTAAGTAAGCAGAAGCATATTCTTTATGAGGCTTCAGTACCTGATCCATTAAGCGCTGGAAGCTAGCCGGTGCTCCGGCCAAACCGAACGGCAACATCCGATACTGCCAGAGACCTCCTGGAGTGGCGAAGGCTGTTTTTTCCTTAGACTCTGCTGCCAACGGAACCTGCCAATAGCCTTTGGTAAGATCAAGAGTGGTTATGAACCGTGCATTACCCAGGCTCTCAATGAGCTCGTCCACCCGAGGCATGGGGTAAGCATCAAATTCAGAAACAGCATTCAGCTTTCTAAAATCATTGCAGAAACGTACTGTGTTATCCGGCTTGGCCACCAGGACGATAGGGCTTGACCAAGCACTCTTCGACTCTTCAATGACATTCAGATCCAACATCTTGCTTACCTCTTCCTCGATCACTTTCCTGCGGGCCTCTGGTACCCGATACGGCCTTTGGTTTACAGTCTTTCCTTCCGGGGTGCGTACTTCATGCTCCACCAAGTGTGTGCAGCCCGGGAGGGAGGAGAAAACATCTTGATTGCGTTCAACCAGCTCCTTTGCTTGCTGTAGCTGGTGAGGGGAAAGTTCGGGACCAAAACTCACTTCTTCCCGGGCTAATCCTCCTTGCCCCTTTGAGACACCGCCAGTAAACAATGTCTCTCTGTCATGCCATTTTTTCAAGAGGTTAACATGGTATATCTGCTCACCCTTACGCTTTCCAGGTTGTCGTATTTTATAATTAACTTCCCCCACCTTCTCAATGACTTCGTAGGGTCCCTGCCAGGTAGCCAAGAATTTACATTCTACCGTGGGCACCAGAACTAAGACCCTGTCCCCTGTTTGGAACTCCCTGGGTTGGGCTGTTCTGTCATACACAGCTCTTTGATCTCGCTGTGCTTTCTCCATGTGCTCCTTCACAATGGGAAATATGGCGGCCATTCGGGTGCGCATTGCTGTGACATGTTCAATCATGGTCCTATGGGGACATGGTTGTTCCTCCCAGGTCTCTTTGGCGATGTCTAGCAGTCCCCTTGGCTTGTGTGAATAGAGAAGGTCAAAGGGCGAAAACCCTGTGGAGGACTGGGGAACTTCCCTAACTGCAAACAGGAGGTAGGGGATGAGCTGATCCCAATTTCTACCATCTTGGCCGACTGCCTTCCTTAGCATGGTTTTAAGAGTTTTGTTAAACCTCTCCACTAATCCATCAGTCTGTGGATGGTATACAGATGTTCGGACCTGTTTAACTCGCAGCAGGGCACACCACTGTCTCATGACACGGGACATAAAGGGAGTCCCTTGGTCAGTCAGTATTTCTTTTGGCAACCCTACCCTAGTGCTGAAGAGGAATAGCTCATTTGCTATTTGCCTAGCGTTAGCTTTTCTAAGAGGTATGGCTTCTGGATACCTTGTTGCGTAGTCCATCAGGACAAGGATATACTGATGGCCTCGAGCACTCTTTGGTAGTGGCCCTACAATATCCAGCCCCACCTTTTCGAAAGGAGTCTCTATAATCGGTAAGGGAATTAGAGGACTCCTGTACCTTGGTTTTGGAGCGGTGACCTGGCACTCTGGGCAACTGCGACAGAAATTTTCTACTTCCTTGTGAATCCCTGGCCAAAAGAACCTCTGTAATATTCTTTCCTTGGTTTTCTCCACCCCCAGGTGAGCCCCTAGTATATGTGTATGAGCTAACTGCATAACTGTTGGACGGTGAGGTTTAGGCACAAGAAGTTGCTCCACTTCCTTATCTTGATAATTGATAACCTGATACAAGAGACCATTCTTGACAGCGAAGTGAGGGAATGACCGGGTTAGCCTAGGCCCCACCAGGATTCCCTCGACAACCTGGACATTTTTTAGAGCATTATTTAGGGTAGGGTCCTGTACTTGGGCCGTTCCAAACTGACCTCTCAGTGGGGGTTTCGCTTCCACGTCCTCGGCCTCCTCGTCACTTGGCCCGGGTTGCAGCTCTGAGTTGGCCGGCTCTTCCGGTTCTGAATCCGCACCACTGGAGTCTGCTGCAAAAACTTGAGCTATCACAGATGGGGAATCACATGGCTTGGAAGGATGTAAACATGACTTGTTAGCTTTAGTGACCGGACACTTACGTTGTCGTGGTTGTAGCTTACGCCTCTTTTCTGCCTCTTTCAACAGCATGGAGAAGGCTGGGCAATCCCGACCGATCAGGACGGGAACAGGGAGGGACTTAATTACCCCCACTATAACATCAAATGTGCCTCTGGTAGTTTTCAGACTCACCCTGGCAGTTGGATATTCCCGAGTGTCCCCATGTACGCAAACGACCGGGACGTGTTCACTTTGAGCTAGAGGGGAGGCTTCCAGCACGGACTCCTGGACTAGTGTTCGGGCACTTCCCGAATCCAGCAAGGCTTCTACATCCCGTTGATTCACAGTTACCGGGCATGTCGGTCTACGGTCCGCACTTTCCCCAAGGAGGGCAGCAAAGTTCGCGTGAAGACTGCTGGAGGACGCAGCTGTGGGCATTGGCTCGTCCGGCTTGTCACACTGCCACGAGATATGACCTATTTGGCCACAGCGGTAGCACTGACGAGGTTCTGGGTTTGAGGCTCCTCGTTGCTACATCATCTGTTACTCCCAACTTAGAAAGGAAATCACTTGCCCGGGGTGATGACCTGGTTTGTCGAAGCTCCTGTTCTTTGAGTTGATTTGCCCTTTCTTGTTGTTGCAGCAAAGCCGTGTTTATTTCCTGTTGAATTCTCTGGCCCTCTACCAACACCTGCAACAATTGCTCCATTTGGTTTTCCGGATCAGCCGTGTGAAGTCCTGAAAAAAGTTCCACTAAGGCGTCGATTTCTTCACTTCTGCTCATTCGCACTTATGCCCCATGCCCACATTCTCCACCACATGTGGTATCACCAGAGGTTTAACCACTGAACAGGGTGTAGGGCAGTGCGTCACAGAAGCAAAGAGAAGTCACGAAAAAGGTTTCAAACCAAGTCCTGGTTTATTAAACAACAAAAAGTCTCTCTCAAAGCAAAACATAAAGTTCATCAAACTGTTAGGATATGTCCTCCATCCAGTGGCTCCTCACACGGTTCGTTTCCAAAGGTGTTTGGTCCAAGTCTCCTGTTTCCTGCTTCGTGGTGGTCTCAACTCCTTTGTTCTCCCCACTCGCTTCCACACCTGTGCTCCAGCTTTAAGTAGGCCTGAGAGCTTGGACCCTCCCCCAGCAGTGCCTCCTGGGAGATGCAGTCCTCCCGGCAGCCATCTTGTGGGGATGTATCCACTTCTAGAATACGGCACATAATGCCCCTCTATTACCTGCCCTCTTGTGATGCCACAACGTGTTTTGGCTATGCTGGCAGAATGGCTACAAGGGAAGGCAACGTCAGTCTCTGTATGTTAGCATTGTTGGCATTTTGCAATGCTTGCATAAGCAAAACGCCACCAGCTGTGTCTGTACAGTCTCACAGGGCCACTGCCATGATTGACACCAGGATATGCCGTATCTAAAATTGCATACTTCTGTACTCACAATTAAGTCTCTGAGTGCATAAGTACATTCACAAGTACGGTCACATGCAGTCACTACAAGAAGCCTATTGGCTTGATGCACTCAAAATGGTCACAAAGGACAAGGGTCTACTCCCACTCTCAGCATCTTGGTTCTTGGTAGAAGAAAGCACCATTAAAGTTGTGAACAATGAGCAAGGAGGCATGGTCAAATAAATCACCAGTGTATGCACTGTAGAGTTATTATTAGGGACAGAGAAGATAACAAGTTCCCTCTTATTACTTGAATATCAGGAACTGAATGTATATCATATGTAGCTGCTGATGTACCAAAAAACATTCATACACACTGGTTTATATAGACTGATAGTACTTGAGTGGACTATCATTCAATTGTTTCAATACAACTATATTTCAAGCTGAACACATTGCAGGTCATGGCAAGAAATGGACGACCCTGCATTGTTGAAAAGAAAACCTGAAAGAGAAATATATGGTCTGTTGACTATCTTCAACAAGATTGTCATTTTGTAATTGAGTTTTTTTTTATGACAGGGTAATAGTGTAATTTATACAGCAATATGCCATGTGAGTTACTACAGCTATGTGGAAGCTCTAATATGGATTGAATATAATTACTTTACTTTAACCACTGAAAATAGTTAACAGACCCAGGGCATGTTATACCAGTCTATTCCTTGTATGAATTTAACATTAGTGGCAGACCTCCAGAACTGAATAAGGAGTGCAGCTGTTGACATTTCTCATTTTATAATTCATGATGTTTGGTGCACATTCAGTGTATGGTGCTCATGACAGAGTTGAGGTTTGAGTTAGAGCTCATACAGATGACAGAAGGAGAGAAACAAGACTATATAGCCAGAGAAGCAGATGAGAGGGAGGAACACTTCTTTAAAGAGATGAAGCAGAGGGAATAGAGGAGGGAAAGAAAGAAAATAAAAAGAAAATAACTCATTATCTGCTCTGGGAAGCGTTCATTATAAAAGCAAGACAAGACAGCAAAAGACAAAATTTGCTCTGCATTACGTTTGTATCTGTGAGATCACATTAGATGACCATTATTAATTATTACAAAGGCGTGGATTACTTTTTCTGAATTTTTTTGAGAAAGGACATGCCAGATTTTTTTGATATTATGCAAGAGGAAGAAGCGGTCCTAGAAATTTGTTTGAAGTGAGAATTAAAGCGCAAATCGGGATCGAAGATCACTCCCAAGATCCTGGATGTTTCATTGGAAGCAAGGGCAATGTCGTCTAGCGCAGCTATATCATTAGATAATGTATCTCTAAGGTGTTTAGGGCCAAGTATTATAACCTCTGTCTTATCTGAGTTTAACAAGAGAAAATTGGGGGTCATCCAGGTTTTTATGTCCTTAGACATGCTTGGAGTTTAGTTAATTGATTACTTTGTTCAGGTTTTATTGCCAAGTATAACTGGGTGTCATCCGCATAGCAGTGGAAATTTACAGAGTGTGTCCTGATAATGTTTCCTAGTGGAAGCATATATAATGAGAATAAAATTTAGTTCAGCTATTTTAAAGGTATGTGGTACATATCGTGATGATAATGACAGATTGAATGTGTACAGAAACAAACTATCAATTAGGGGCAGAATTTCTTTAAGTCATTTTTTAGGAATGGGATCTAGGATACAAGTTGTTGGTTTAGAAACTGAGATTAATTTGGTAAACTGATAACTGGTGATCAGAGAGAAGCTGTCTAAATAATGGGTAGGATTCTCAGCTGTTTCTGAGATCTCTGTTGTTGGTAAGGTATTAGTGCCAATTAAGGGCAGGAGATGGTTGAATTTATTTCTAATAGTTAGAATTTGATCATAAAAGAAGGTCATAAAGATATTGCTATTTAGGGATTGAGGAATACTGGGTTCGGTGGAAAGGTGACTCTCTGTCAGCCTGGCTACAGTGCTGAAGAGAAACCTGGGGTTGTTTTTATGCTCTCTTATTAGTTTAGAGTAGTAGGCAGCTCTTGCTTCGAGGGCGGCTGTGGCTGAGGGGTAGAGTGGTCGTCCTCCAACCTGAAGGTCGGCGGTTCGAATCCCCAGTCTGAACCATCTGCATGCCGAAGTGTCCTTGGGCAAGATGCTGAACCCCGAATGGCCCCCCCTTAGAATAACAAAGTGCTGGGATAGATGCACTGTATGAATGTGTGTGTGAATGGGTGAATGTGAAACTGTAATGTAAAGCGCTTTGAGTGGTCATCAAGACTAGAAAAGCGCTATATAAATACAAATCCATTTACCATTTGCTTTGTGGAGGGCCTTCTTATATGGTTTAACACTATTCTTCCAGTCTATGAGGTTTTCAACATGGTTGCTGGAGCGCCACTTCCTTTCTAGTTTTCTTGATAATTGTTTTAACTAGTTTGTCTGGGAATTATACCACAGAGTTTGACATTTTTCTTTTTAAGAGGTGCTATTGAGTCTAATGTAAATCGTAATGAGTCTGCAGAGCTATCGCTGAGATGGTCCATCTCAGTGGAGCTCGGTTTTTTTAATGAACTTGTTGTTTATGTCTACTGATAATACGTGCTTAAATGTAATCAGAATTATTTCCTTAAATTTAGCTACAGCACTATCAGGTAGACATCTAGAAAATTTATTTTTTATTAGTGGCATATACTGAAGTACTGTTAAATGTTCAATTCCGACACCGTACGATAATACAAGGACAAGTGTGTGGTTACAACAATGAGTAGGTTGGTGTACACAGTGACTGAAACCAATTGAGTCCAGTATCGAAATAAATGCTACGCTAAGGCTATCTTTATTGTTGTCAACATGAATATTAAAGTCACCAGCAATAATCATTTTATCGGTCTTTAGGACAAAGTTTGATAAAAACTCAGGGAATTCCGTTAAAAATGCAGTATAAGCAAGTATGACTGTCTATTGGTTTTTATTTGATTGATGTGGAAGACTAAGAAAAATACTTTAAAATGAGTTTAGGATTAATTGATAGACTAGAGTTAAAAATAGCAGCAACTCCACCTCCTTGGCCGAATTCTCTGGGAACGTGTGAATTTATATGACTGGGGGGAGTAGATTAATTTAGACTGACATATTCATCAGGATGCAGCCACGTCTCAGTGAGGGACAATACATCTATGTTGTAATCTAAGACTAGTAAATTTACTAAAATAGTCTTTCATGACAGTGATCTCTATGGGGTTGTGGTTGTGTAACTGATCCAGAGGGAGAAGTGTTTAGCACTGCGGCGCTGCTTCCTGGTCCCAACTCTGGGTTGTCATGTAATAGACTGGGTAATACCAGCGCACCTAGGTCTGTTTCAGATCAGAGAGTGGCACAGGTCACATTTTCCTGTCTAAACCAAGTGGCAACCCAACATGGCGTCTCCCATTGGTTTGTGAAATGCTGTTTTGAAGCCGAGAGTTTGAATTTTGATTGCTGAACCCCTCCAAGCCAAAAGAAAACTAACCGGGCCAGATCTGTGAACACGTTCCGGGGGTCTCGGGGGGGGGCACCGTTGGGCCATTTTGCGACGCCCATTGAATACGTACATTTTCACTTTTCTGCTAATTTTTTTACGAATTTTTGCATGTTAAAGCCCTCAAACAATCAATTAATTTGCCTGAATAATAATAATCCTTACAATTTCAATAGGGCCTCACTGTCTGTCAGTGCCTGTAAGTACTCAGGCCCTAATAATGTCCTTATTGAACACACTAATTAGTGATTAGTTGGACTGTGATTGCAGTGGGACTGCATCAATGCCGCTAAAGACTTTAATGATGAATGTTTTCTACACGTGGCATCTATTGCACTTCTGTCCGTCCTGGGAGAGGGATCCCTCACGTGTGGCTCTCTCTGAGGTTTCTACTTATTTTTACCCTGTTAAAAGGGTTTTTAGTAGCCTGACGTTGTCATACTCACAATTCTAGTCAGAATGTGAGTCTGAGACCGCTCCATTGGGCTGTGATTATGGGGCGTGTTTCAACCGAACCAGGAAATATAATTCCTCTTCGCTCAATTGGATAGACCTACAACCAATCAGAGCAACGTAGTATGTGACGTATGTTAAGCGAATCATTGTGAGTTATTTACTAACGCCGGGTTCACACCTGACGCTGAAGCGCAGCGCCAAGCCTTAAATAACAGCTGGCTCCCATCCGCTCCCATGTTAAACCTTTGTGCGGGTCACACCGGAGGCTGAAGCGCCGCTCTGCCCCAAAGCTGCCTCGCTCCGTGCAGCGATCGTTTCGGCGTCGAGTCTATTTTTTCCGCTTGACGCGAGCGTATCGCGACAGGAAACACACTGAAATTAATTTAAATACTTTGAAGTCCCCTTCTGTTTTCCTGGAGTTTTACCAATGACATTATTAAATGTCTCCCTCTGCCCATCCACTACAGCCACACAAGCAGTGATAAAGATAAAAAGAGAGAGGGGGGGGCTCCACATAGGCTTGAGTGGAGAATACGTAATTTACCCTCCACACCCGACATTTAACGGAGCAAACAGCGGAGAAGTTCTTCAACATGGATGACATTAAATTAATAATTGAAGTGGAGAAGTGCAGTGAGTTGTATGATCCTCGGAACATGTTGTATAAAGACAACACCAAGAGAGACAAATGTTGGGACGCTGTTGCTTAATGTTGGAGCAACAAGTAAGTATACCGGTATGCTTGAATACTACTGGATCAACCGGTGATATTATTAGCGCTGCCCGGCGGGTCAGCGTCGCTTCAGCGTCCGGTGTTTAACAGCCAAGCGCCGGCGCGATAGGGATTAGCGCGACGCGGCGCTTTGGCGTCGCCTCCGCGTTCTCTGTTCCTCTTTCAAAATGAATGCGCTGTCGATGTCTCCTAAAACAGACTCAAATGCAGCATCTACACATCTCAGCTCTCCAGCGGCAGGCATTCTATCCAAGCCTACTTTGATGACGTGGTTGATTACGTTACTCTTGATCACCTGTCCATCATCGTATAAAGCCCGCCCTGACGATTTGATTGGATCGACCAGCTTCTGTTCGAGCATAGTTTCTCCCCAACGGAGCGACTCCAGACCGAACTTCCCGAACAACAAATGTTGTGGGCGGGGCTAAGTTCGTCTGGCACCCAGGCTAGGTTTTTAGTAGTTTTTCCTCACTCTTGCTGAGGGTTAAGGACAGAGGATGCCACACCTTGTTAAAGCCCTATGAGATGAATTTTTATTTGTGAATATGGGCTATACAAATAAAATTTGATTGATTGATTGATTGACTAATTCAGTGCTGGTGGAATAGGTCAGTGAAACCCTTTTTATTATATTACTGGTAAAATAATAAGAAATTTTGGATCATTCATCTTACATGCAACTTTACATCATGATGTAGGTGGACTCATGAACAGAGAGGTAAGGTCGTCTTTTAATTCCTGTAAGCTTTTAGATGTTAGTGTGTGCCTTATTTGTCAGTGATCATTCGTTGTGCCTTTGAATCTTAGCTGAATATCCACCTCTAAATCATCTCTATTATATACATTTTGCCTGATGATTTTGATAAATATTCCAATTCCTTAAGTTGACTTAGAGAGGCAAGCACTGGCGGTTCTACATGGAATTGCAACCCAGGCGAGACGCGTTCGGACAATGTTGACAATGTTACAATGACAATAACACTTGTGTCACTACAATCATAGGCATACCTTCTGAATTTGTCTCATTCCTGTTATGATCCTGCCATGAATATAGTAATAATACGTTTATTGATTTAGCACCTTTCAAAAACAGTCACAAAATGCTTTACCATATATATTTCTGTTAACCTGTAAGCCTTTCACATCATCGACTTTTTTAAGATAGAAAAATCACGAACTATTTTTCATTCTAGCAGATGATAGCTGTACAAATCAGGATTTTTATTCATCATGAGTATGGATATTGACACATTTTACTAGGATGTTATTTGTACTCAATAAAAGTACATTATCCGTACCGGATACTGGTTTCATCCGAGTATTCGTCTAAACCCTAGTAGAAACATATTCTTGGACTTACTAATAGAGTCTCCTGTTTTAGGGAGTAGATTTAAAGTTACACTAAACTTCCTGATGAACCATGTCATTGCTGGAGTGTGAGTTCACCTTGCATTTGCTGTCAGGCAGACCATGCTGCAGCGACACCTTTCTCTGTAAAAAGACAGTTTGCTGCCCTACTTACTCCAAAATAGGTCAGATCAAATCACCATAGGCCGTAATCTGCATCTCCAAGCACTAATTATAAAACCCCTCCTCTCATCAACAGCTATTTCAGCATCGGGCTGAACCGGTGACACATGGACAGGTGGTTGTGAAATGCTTAATATATGCCGTATACCAGTTACAGTGTACCTCTGTGTCCAATTTAGGTGAAATTGTTAGAGCATGTGGGTGGGCCTGAACAAGAATCGCTTTAGTACTTCTCTGGTTACTCTGGGACTCCTGAATATGTGGAAAGAGACTGCAGAGAAAAGCGTCATAACAATACAAAAAACAGCAAGAATATAGTAAATGAAATGGAAGCCACAGTATTCATGCGGACAGTGATTAACTGCTTAAACAAATCAAATAGCTTTTTGGCACAGAACCATTTCCGCTGTTTATTTTGCTCATAGAAATCAAGTCGTCCACTTGCAATGTAAATGTGAGTGTTCCTTGAAGGGACTTCTCCCTGGGTTAAAGTTCTAGTTCATTCTTTATATATTCATGTAATAGGTTTAAAAATGTCAATTGCAAAATGAACCTTCTTGATTGAGTTAAGGAAAAGATTTAGCTTTAGATTAAGTAAGTATTTCTTTAAGATTACAGGACATGTGTTGTTGTCGTGGGTTATAATAAGCTGCTTCAAAGAGGTCAGCCTCGAGATAGAGCAAGTTTCTGAGGAATTGATACGTGGATTCAGTAACGTTATTTTATCAAATAACCCCATGTCTTAAACTATAATCTTTAACAATAACCAAGCAGCACAGTATGGTGGAGGTTATGGCTCATAGCCAAAATAAACCCACTTCTTTAAAAGAATTGATGCCTAAATAGGCCTCAACACAGTAAAAATTACACTGCCAAGATACAAAACGTGTTCTTATCACTGCAAAATCACTTGCCTTCCAATTAGTGTTACTTTATTTTCATTTTCACAGTTTATGTCTCATGTGGCTAAGAAAGAAAAAAGATTTTCAAATTCTTCGTTAATATTCTCCATGTATCTTGTTCTAGCTTCTGTTGTTGTAAATCAACAAATTTGGTTGCTCAATACCATCCCAGAATCCAGCTCATCCGTCATGTTTTGTGAACTGTTAACTATCTGCGTATATAGGGGTGGTATTGTGCTTTTAAAAGAAGGGGCTGTGTAATTATCTACAGAAAACTATCTAAGATCAGTGCATAGCAAATATAACCTCTTTTATAATTGGTTAGAGCCGAGAAGTACTATAGCAAATGGATAGATCCATGTATCTATCTCTGTCCTTATTAAATATTTGATATTGTGAAGGCAGACATGTAGAGCAATGAGAAACACAAAACTGGCTGGACTCCAGGCTGCTGTGTGAGACTGGATGAGAGAGAAAAAATCAGGGAGAGGGGTAAAGGGGTTGTTTGAAAGAGAGGGATGGGTACAGAAGTCAAACATAGAGCTCAACGGACAACCAAGGACGGAGTCAAACCAAACAGTAAGGCACTAGTCAGATGGGGCTCAGAGCAAAAAGATATATCCAATAATTCCATGAACGTTGTGGACGTCCAAGCAGAGACAGAGAGAGAGATGTGATGATGTGCGCTGCATGATGATGTGATGATGTGAGCCGCAAGGTGATGTGCGCCGCCAGATGATCTCGCAAAACTCCATCCTTTTCTTTTTTTTTCACCCAGCTTCCCCGTGTCCCCTGGGGGGCTCCGTATGTTCATGTACTTTCATGCTCAACATTAAAAAGGAAGGAGAGATGCATTGGTATTCAGAAAGAGAACTTTAGTAGCAAAAAAACATATAGCTTGCTGTTATAAGAAATGCTACAACCATTGTACGGAACATTAGAATTGAATATTTTGGTTTGAGTGTGAATTCCAAAATCCCAGCGGAGCAGTACTGTGTTGGCTGGTGGATGGTTGGTGTTTGTTGGCCCTCAACTATCCATGGGCTCAAGGGAAAAGGAGGCAGCGGAGCGGGCAAGCTGCTCCTTCTACCAGGCAGATGGTGCTGGAGGAAGGAGGGAGAAAGGGAGGAAGGGAGAACGAGATACTCGAAAAAGGAGCGGGAACTATAGTAGGATATAAGGGGTGCAACGATTATTCGACATCGTCGACAAAAATCGCTGACAAAAATAGTGGATGACGAATACTCGTCGATGATTAATTGGTTATGTTATAGCGCGTATTTTTCGTGCCGTGCAGCTGAACTAAATGTTGTTTTACCGGAGGTGCTGATGGAAGTAGCTGAGGAGTGAACCATCTCGCTTCCTTCCTATCTCTGAAAGTCGCGCATATGCAAAATCAACACATCATGGCCCTTCCGGGCCCCTTACGTGCTTATGTATCCCTTCTAACGTGCTTATGTGCGTCTCCCAATTTCTCTAGCGACACCGAAGCGTGGCGTAAGCCCTAATCCCTAGCGTGCTGCCGCTTGGCTGAACGCACCGGACGTGGAAATGACGCCAAAGCTGGCGCTTGGCTGTTCACATCAGACTCGCATTTCCCCACGCCGGTCATCCTGCCGATTCTGCTCTGTGATCACACATACAGCCCAGTCTCTATCTCTCTTTTTACCTATATGACATGTGTGGCTGTAGTGGATGGGCAGAGGGAAGACATTTAATAAAGTGGTTGGTAAAAGTGGTCAAATTAAAACTCCAAGACAACAGAAGGTAACTATAAAGTATGGGATGCATATTTGATAATTTATATCTTTTAAAATATGTCGTCAATATCTATTAAAATCATTTTTCAGTGTGTTTCGCGGCGCAACGCTACGCTTCAGCGTCCGGTGTGTCCTGCCATGTTAAAGCACAACGATTTAACATGGCAGTGGATGGGAGCCAGAGGCTTGACGCTGCGCTTACGCCACGCTTTGGCGTCGCTTCCGCGCCTGGTGTGAACCCGGCGTCATACATGTATGCTTTGGGTCGTTGTCATGCTGATAGGTGAAATTCCTCTTCATCTTCATCTTTCGAACGGAGGCTGAAGGTTTTGTGCCAAAACTGATTTGTATTTTTTAACTTTACATAACACATTTACCATAGCACATTTTCCCACATGCTTTTTGGACACTTCATATTTGATTTAAAAAAGTTTAGCCGGGCTTGGAAGTTTTCTTGGTAAGAAAAGGCTTCCGTCTTGCCACCCTACCCCATAGCACAAACACATGAAGAATACGGAAGATTGATGTCACATGTAGTACACAGCCAGTCCTTGCCAGAAATTCCTGCAGCTCCTTTAATGTTGCTGTCGGCCTCTTGGACTCCTCCTTGACTAGTTTTCTTGTTGTCTTTTCATAAATTTTGGAGGGATGTCCAGTTCTTGGTAAGGTCACTGTTGTGCCATATTTTCTCCACTTGATGATGGCTGTCTTCACTGTGTATCATGTCCGCCAGAAAAAGGCTATGAGGAGCCGCAGTGGCGATGTAAATTAATAGTCGACGAAGAAGAAAGAAGGCGTCTCTAAGATCGTCTTCGACAAAACACGTTACTCCCCCTAGTGTTCTGGCGGTGACGATGCGCAACGCTTGGGGAAGCATGAATGACAACGAGTCCTGCGCCACAACGGCGTGAAAAACTGCAGACGCAGTTGCTGATAGGGCGCTGGCCTTAAGACTGTTAAACTCCTCCGATCTGCAATAACTCCACTAAACCAGCACCGCAGATATTGTTCAATGAAAATGGCTGCCTATAAAAAGTAGTATTAAATGGCAATGCTGGTTTGGTGTGACTAAACTAAACCAGTTTGACTACACTAATACATGTCAGAATCTGGTTGAATACAGAATCAATGGGAAAATTATTGAACTTCAGCACAAGAAACTAACTTGTTTGGGGGTATGACAGGAAAATTCGATTTTAAGGAATGCTTACTATTCATGGGAAAATGAGTTTACTGCAAAAAACTTTTTTTTGCAGATGTCATGACTTTTTCTGTCTGACTGCATGACATTGAATGTCTTCACTGTAAACCTTGAACATTTTGCTATGCAAACACACATTTTTTTTGCATTGGTTGTGGCACATGAGTCTGGTAAATTAAGGACAAAAACGTACAGAAAAGAAATCCCCATTTAAAACAAACGCTTATTTTTGAAGGTGTAACCAACATCTGTTTCAAACCAACATCTGTATTTTCAAAGAGAACTTGATGACACACATCCAACCTTTTTAAGGGCTTTTCAATATATCCCCTAACAGTCTCCCTTTCTCCATGAGGGCTTGTCCCACTATCTTTTTAAAGTCCAAGCTTTTTAATTAATCTCAATTAAATTAAAATCGTTTCTATCATTGCAATAGAGATTCTTAATAATTTCCCATTATTGTAAGGCGATTTGGTTCAAATCTTATTAATTTGAAAAGTCTGACTTCACTTGTCTTCAGTGTTTGAATATCTTGCCTGTTCAAATTTCAATGAAACAAAAATAACAGACAATCACACAAAACACAAATCCCACAGAGTAATGATGAAAGAAAAGATGGATGAGACCAAAGCGGGATGATGAAGGTACATTGAGAAAATGTGAAGCAGATGAGCGTGGGAGGAGGTAGAGATGTTGTGTGTGGGAGAGGGAGTGAAGGGAATTTCTCCACTTTCGCCTGAGGCAGCATTGTCACCCCCTGAATCTCACAATAAAGGTCTGCCATTTGAATTCACTTCACAAATGAGGAGAATAAGTATAGAGATAATATGTATTACTACTGTAATAAAGCGAACAGATTAACATAACAGCACACTGTAAGAAGGGGAGATCAGCAGCAGCATCTTGGGCTGACAAAATCAAAACTGAAGGTTGAAGCTTAAGTTGGTAATCCTGGAAAAGCTAGCATAGCAAGCTATACTTTAAAAAAATGCTATAACACACACCACCCACATGCTGAATGAAATGATTGGTCATATTAATTACATCCCTATGAGAGACACCAGCTTCAAAAAAAAATTCAGAAGACCTCATATATTGATGTATATTGGGAAATGAAGAGGATTTCAACAAATACAATTACAAAGTGTTTCCGAAACAAATTATCTGCCTTAACTTTGAAATATCTCTCAACCAATTTCTTTTCCTTGTATTTGATAATTTTCAATTAAAAAGCAAAGAGTAATTGACTTCCCAGTAGGAAAAAAGGATATCTAACAAATACTGTTTGACACAGCAAACCCTCACCATCAAACAAATCAAGTATACAACTCTTAATGTTTGACTGAAAAGATTTATTTTGTTTGAACTATCACAGAAAGCTCAACCCTCCACATTGGCATTAAGTCAAGTTTTGTGTGAGAGGAAGGGGAGGAGGAGAGAAAATAGTTAGTCCTCTGTCACCTTCAATTTTCAACAGTAATGTATGTTCAAGAGTTCATGTTTCTGATGTGTTAGGTTCAAGTCAGGGATTTGATGTAATAAAAAGTAGGTAAGACATCAGGTCTGACAGGCGAGATTGACAAGTGATTGGTTGGGCAGTTTGAAACTACTCCAAGTCACATCACCATCACAAGATGGTGGCATCATGTATCCAGGATATTAGGGTCCGAGAGAGTTAAGACGTGATATTCAGTCATTGGTCATGCTAAATCAGAGTTTAGCAGCAAATCAGATGTGTACTGAATTGGAATAAAAACAGTGAGGGGGGATTTTGACTGGCTCAGGGAATGAGAATAGGGTGCAGTTTATTGGGAAGTTTTAAAGTAATAGACTGAGTTATAACAGAATCACAAGGCAAGCCGACGATTGCTTCAAAGACAACAGGTAACTGGCATCACACATAATCCTGCATATACTTGCACACATATACTTGTGAGGCTGTATCCTGTTACAGTCCAATCCAGGTTGATTTGGTGACGATCTGTTTTGAAGAGAGCAACAACTATCTGTCTAGAGTGCAGACAATCAAACCATGGGCTGAAAATGGCCTGCGACAGTCCATGGCTACCGATATGACAAGATCACTGACAGTTAATTGTATGGTTTACCCTACATTCATCATAAAAGAAGTACAACTTTGAATGTGCTTTGTCAGTTAATAAATGTGACTCAAACAGGAGGAAACTGGACAATTGATCAGCTAATCAATCCACATTCTGTACTGTACTGAGTAACTATACAATTTTGGCTTGATCGTTTAAAATAAAGAAAATGTAATCAAGTGTTACCCTTACTTTCACTCCATTATTCATGCGTGTACACATAGGGCCTGATCTACCAAAGGTTTGCGCGTGTATAAACGTGTGCAAACTTGATTTCACCAGCAAAAAAACATGCAAGCAGATCTACTAACGGTGCACACTGAGGATTGTGTGGAGAATAACACGCACTGTCAATTAGTATGTTTTGCATGCTGGCATTCATAAATCTGACATGACTTTAGAGGCACACTCAAACATCACAAACAAGTACCATCATCAGACCTGCGGTTGATTGAATAATCTGACTGGCCTGCTGCCACCAAAATCAGGAAAGACTGTCATTCACCCAACAGCATCAACCCTCCACCATCTGCTCACATAGGCTGTTTGTAGCTGAGCTGCTGGCTCACCATTCATATGCATGTCTCCAGTAATGAGCATGCAGCTTAATGAGGAACTGTGATATAATGATTTTGTTAGAGTCTATTTTCATTGATGGAATGTGGGAAGAATCATCCAGTTCCCGTGAATAAAACCACGCCATTACCGATATAGGAATTATTTAGGCCGATGAGCAAAAATATATGTATCTTTGTTGTATCACAAAGATGGAACTGTGAAAATGAATGTATACATACATATATTTGAATCTAATAATTCTACAATGACCAATGTTCATTATTTAATACAGAAATTGTAGATTAACACAGTGATTTTGCAAAAGACATACAATTAGTAAACTAAGAGATATTGATATAATTGATTCGATTAATTTAAGACTTCCTGTACGTTATGGTCATTAACTATAGGGATGTCATCTATTGATCATGCAGGTAAGATGGGTATTTTAGAAATTAATCAGTAGTTATATCTAAGAAAAAAAAACTCAATTAACCATTATTTGGATGATTACCAGAATTTACAGTGTAAAAAATTGCTGTAAAAATACAGGATGTTTGGTACAGTAAAATACTTTTTTCTGTAAATACGGTTTAATACTGTTAATGTTGATGCATTTGAGGAAAAAATATTAACAGCAAGCTACTGTACAATTTCACGTAATAATGCAGTATTTTTCATTTTTATTTATGTGAGGCTTGAATTTAGATTTGTTGCTTGAGACCGCCCATAACTCATCTGAACTAAATCATGTTCCATCTAGTCGCAAAGGCTCATTTAGCACACAGTCAGCATAAAGAAATCAATATATTGTATATCAGTGATTTTATTTAGAAGTATAATATCAATATGAAGAATTGAAAAGAAGATTTCCACCCCGAGTCTGACCCTGCCAGCACTGAAGTGGACAGATCATCTATAACTACCTGCTGCTTTCCTCCTGTGAACAAGCACCATAACCAATCCTGCTCCTGCAGTTAACTTAAGTTTATTGTGATATTATCAAAGTCATCATGGCCCCCATATCATTTTGTGTTGAATTAACATTGTATGTGCAGTTTTTTTTTGCTGAAAAGACTTAAGCCTAACAAAGTCAAAATTACTACTTGATGTTACTCGGTGTAAGCATGTTGCAGGCATGCTTTCATGCAAATGTTGTCACTTAAGTTAGCCAGCATACTACCCTTTAGCTGCTGAGGGGACAACGTTTGTATCTTTACGTTGAACCACATTAACAGTAACTTGTGGATATATTTGATTTTCTTAGCCACAGGATTTAATTTCTCACAGTCAAATCAACAAACTAGGTTCAATCAATCAATCAATCAAATTTTTTTTGTATAGCCCATATTCACAAATCACAATTTGTCTCATAGGGCTTTAACATGTTGAGACATCCTCTGTCCTTAACCCTCACAAAAGTAAGGAAAACAGGGTAAAAATACGTAGAAACCTCAGAGAGAGCCACATGTGAGGGATCCCTCTCCATGGACAGACAGATGTGCAATAGATGTCGAGTATAGGAAAACATCATCAAGATAAAGGTTTTAGCAGCATTGATCAGGGTAAACATTTTGAAGCATAACTTCAATACTATATGTCAAGCAGTCCTGCTGCAATCATAGTCTATGGTCAGCAGCCAGCAGGATCATGATCCACCATCAAGATCGGATTCACTAGGTGGATCCACCACCGCGACCTCCGACACGTGATCCACAAATCGCAATCCATGATGATGTGGCCCCAGCTGTGACCCTGGATCTGCCGGCGATAAGGCTCAGGGACTCAGGGAGAAGGGGTCAAGTCAGAAACTGACTCCTAAGTTAAGGTAGCATTAGTTAGGATTCAATAAGCAACAGTTTCGATTTTCAAAGGTTTCACAATACAATATGTGGGGGAGCACTTTTCTGCTACTGACTAATAACTTCATCTGTGCAGTGTTGTGGTATTTATAATATAATATAATATAATAATATTATATTATTTTATCTCCTTAGCCCTGTTTCAATATGTGGCTATTTACCTTTAAAATTGCCCACTGTAGTCACCAGCTTTCCCTATCTACATCACAACAAACAGCTGGAAAACAACACTGATGAGCGCTGGGTTGGTGAATCAAAATGGTTGCACATTTACTCTTGGTTAAAAAGAATTGAGAGAATACTTGGGGGTATTTTTTTAAACAGATTTCTCTATGCATTTTGGCCCTTTTGTCCAGACACAATTGTGTTAAAGTTCAGTGAAAACAGAGCTCTGTAATCCTGTTTTCACTTTTGTTGTGTCTACCACCTGTTACTAGTGCTCTTGCCAGGTGACGAAGATGAAAATCCCTATTTAATCTTAGGGATCTTAGATCCCATTCCTACAAAATTACTTAAAGAAATTCTGCCCCTAATTGATAGTTCGTTACTTAACACAATCAATCTGTCATTATCATCAGGTTATGTACTAGGGATGAGCGAGTACAGCATTATCTGTATCTGTATCTGTATCTGTTAACCATATGAATTATCTGTATCCGTATCCGTACTCTGAGTGGGCGGGGCCTAACCCGGAAGTGGGTGTGATTTAACCTGGACGTGGGCTGGATTTAACCCGGATGTAGGCCGGGTTGTCTTGAAACGGCCGGGGAGAGGGATCCCTCACATGTGGCTCTCTCTGAGGTTTCTAAGTATTTTTACCCTGTTAAAGGTTTTTCCTTACTCTTGCTGAGGGTTAAGGACAGAGGGTGTCACGCTGTGTTAATGCCCTGTTAAAGCCTATGAGACAAATTGTAACTTGTGAATATGGGCTATACATGTAAAATTTGTAAAATTTGATTGATTGATTTATTGATTGATATTCCTAAATATTTATATTTATATTTATGTATATATTTATATATTTATATATTCATATATTTATATTTATATTCTTCTGCTGATTTTGTAATATATATACAGTTTATATATTTTGTTGTACTATCCACTCCAGCAGAACAAGATCACTTTTCCTACTAGACACGGACACAATCACATCATTGCATTCCTGTATCTGTTAACATGCTCTCCGTATGTGATGTATGTGATTTTTGTGATTCATGTATGTATGTCAGTGATGTGTTAAGTGTACAAGCTACTGGATGATCTGAATTTCCCACGGGATTAATAAAGTATCCATCTATCTATCTATCTATCTTTAACCAGTATGTTATTTTAAGCATGCAATTGATATGGGTTGATCAGAAATTGTT
Source organism: Pseudopleuronectes americanus (assembly GCA_038501795.1). Lineage (NCBI taxonomy): Eukaryota > Metazoa > Chordata > Actinopteri > Pleuronectiformes > Pleuronectidae > Pseudopleuronectes > Pseudopleuronectes americanus. The sequence goes on from JBAMIH010000221.1 coordinate 44,049, forward strand.
ATATTTATTGCTGATTAGAAAACTATTACAGGGCAGCATCAGCATTGAGCTTCTGATCAATGATTTTGATCACAATAGCAAACAAACTATTTACAGAACAAGTTTTGCAACAATGAATACAACACATGCTGTTGCATTTATGAAGTTAAATGTAATGACAAGTGTTTTCATACTCAACATAACTTTCTTTTTTAACTTTGACATTTTTTTATGATTTTTTTATTTTAATTTTCTTTAAATTTATTTCCACACCAGGTGTGGGCGATGAATGTGATGTGATGATGTGCGCTGAAGGATAATGTGCGCCCCTCGATGATGTGCCCCGCACGGTGATGTGCGGCGCTTGATGATGTGCGCCGCACGGTGATGTGCTCCGCACGGTGATGTGCTCCGCAGGCTGATGTGCGCCGCAGGGTGATGTGCGCCGCTTGATGATGTGCGCCACGTGTGCCACAGGGTGATGTGCGCTGAAGGATAATGTGCGCCCCTCGATGATGTGCCCCGCACGGTGATGTGCTCCGCAGGCGGATGTGCGCCGCAGGGTGATCTCTGACAGGCAGAGACGCAACGCGAGTCGCTTTCTACCAGCACCACGTCTGAACGAACCCACGTTTAACAGAACTCTACTGGTTAATAAGTAAGTACAAACTGAAATAAAAACAAACTTCAAGCTGAAGAAACCCTAAACGTTAACGGGAAAGACCCGTGAACCTGAGTGACTGAGAGACAGAGAGCTGTTCTGTGAGTGAGTGAGCAGAGCGGTGTGTGAAGGGGAGGAGCGCTGTGACGCTGTGTGAGGATTTTCATTCAGTCCGAGCACAGATATTGACTCGTATTACTCGTATAATACTCATGCTCGGCAAAAGTGCTCATCTCTATTATGTACCACAGTCTTTTAAAATAGCAGTAATCAAACCCCTTCTCAAAAAACCCACCCTAGCCCCAGAGGTTTTAGCCAATTACAGACCAATATCTAATCTCCCCTTCATGTCTAAAATCTTAGAAAAAGTGGTAGCCAATCAGCTGTGTGAGTTTCTCCAGGAAAATAATATATACGAAGACTTTCAGTCTGGGTTTAGAGCCAATCACAGCACAGAGACAGCCTTGGCAAAAGTCACTAACGACCTTTTAATAGCCTCAGATCAGGGACTTGTGTCTGTCCTCTTTCTGTTAGATCTCAGTGCAGCATTCGACACAATTGACCATCACATTTTATTACAAAGACTCAAACAGTTAATTAAAATTAATGGAACCGCCCTTAATTGGTTTAAATCTTATTTTTCTGATCGCTCCCAATTCGTGCAAATTAATGATGAGACATCTGTGCGCACCAAAGTTAACCATGGTGTTCCACAGGGCTCTGTGCTCGGCCCAATTTTATTCTCATTATATATGCTTCCACTAGGAAACATTATCAGGACACACTCGGTAAATTTCCACTGCTATGCGGATGACACCCAGTTATACTTGTCAATAAAACCTGAACAAAGTAATCAATTAACTAAACTTCGAGCATGTCTCAAGGACATAAAAACCTGGATGACCCGCAATTTTCTCTTATTAAACTCAGACAAAACAGAGGTTATAATACTTGGCCCAAAACACCTTAGAGATAAATTATCTAATGATATAGCTGCGCTAGACGACATTGCCATTGCTTCCAACGAAACAGTCAGGAACTTGGGAGTGATCTTCGATCCTGATTTATCTTTTAATAGTCACTTAAAACAAATTTCTCGGACTGCCTTTTTCCACTTGCGTAATATCTCAAAAATCAGGCATGTCCTTTCGCAAAAAGATGCAGAAAAACTAGTCCACGCCTTCGTTACATCGAGACTGGACTATTGTAACTCATTATTATCAGGCTCCAGCAGTAAGTCGTTAAAGACTCTACAGCTTGTCCAAAATGCCGCAGCACGTGTCCTGACAAGAACAAAGAAAAGAGAGCACATTTCTCCAGTATTAGCTTCGCTACACTGGCTTCCAGTTAAATCTAGAATAGAATTTAAAATTCTCCTCCTCACCTTCAAGGCCCTTAATAATATAGCGCCTTTTTACCTTAAAGAGCTGTTAATACCTTATAAACCCGCTAGAGCACTCCGCTCCCAGAATTCAGGCTTACTTGTCGTCCCTAAAGTCTCTAAAAGTAGAGTAGGAGCCAGAGCTTTTAGCCAACAAGCCCCTCACTTGTGGAATAATCTACCAATTTCAGTTCGGGAGGCAGACACCATCTGTTTGTTTAAGAGTAGGCTCAAACCCCTTCCCCGGGGTCCCTTTGCTTTAACACCCGCAGATCCAGGGCCTCTGTGGCCGCACCATGGATTGCTGTTTGTGCATCGCGCATCGGGGGTCGCAGTGGTGGACCCAGTGTGGCGGATTCTGTGTCGTGTGGGCTGATCGTGGTGCTGGTGGCGGACCCTGTGTCGCGTTGGCACTGGGTAAAGGAGGTGGACCAGGGCCACGGCGATGGCTCGTGGTGGGTCCTGGTGGGCGGCGGTGGACGGTGACTGAGGACTGGAGTGGCCTCTGGTCTGGATGGTGGATCGTGGTTCTGCTGGTTGCTGACCATGGACTGTGATTGCAGCGGGACTGCATCAATGCCGCTAAAGACTTTAATGATGAATGTTTTTACACGTGGCATCTATTGCACTTCTGTCCGTCCTGGGAGAGGGATCCCTCACATGTGGCTCTCTCTGAGGTTTCTACTTATTTTTACCCTGTTAAAAGGGTTTTTAGTAGTTTTTCCTCACTCTTGTTGAGGGTTAAGGACAGAGGATGCCACACCCTGTTAAAGCCCTATGAGATGAATGAAATTTGTGAATATGGGCTATACAAATCAAATTTGATTGATTGATTGATTGAATTTCCCTATTTTCATATGTGTGACTCTAAACAGGAGTTAAATCCACCTTTAACAATTAACTTTTGTGTTTTATCGATGTCTTCTGACTAATACAAAGTATGGCGTTTTCAATGTACTGGCAATTAATATAGTTTGAACTATATTTAGTAAATGGATGAACCAGTGTTGGCTTCGTCAGTCAAACAGTGAATGTGAAAGAAAGATTGTTGTGCCATCCACAAGCATTATTAATAAAACTATCTCACACACATTTGTTAAATGCTTATAAAGAATGATATTGGCTCAAGTACAAACTCTGAGGGACTGTAATGGTTGGGGCCCTACATATCACATCACCCAAGTACACCACGTTTTTCGTGTGTGTGCATGAGAAAAAATCAAGACTTACATATTAAGCCGTTGCTTCATTCCCTTTTCAGACCTGGTATTAACATGTGTCTCAAGTGAACAGCTCACACCTGGCATTAGAATCAGACTCCACATGTAAATGATAAATGGACTCTATTTATATTCTGCTTTAAGTTATATTCACCCATTCACAAACACATTCAAAAAGCACCTCTATAAACAGTACTTTTCTATAACACACCAGCACAACCGTCAAGGGATATTAGGGGGTTCAGTGTCTTGCCCAAATCTTTTGGTTTGTGGGCGACCAGCTCTTCCTCCTGAGCCACAGCCACCATGTCTCCAGTGGTCCTTGGTGATCAGATCTCACTGAAACAACTTAGAGCAACAGTTTCGGAAAAAGGCCTTATTGTTGTTGTTTGTGTGTAGCCAAATTTGAATAATATTGATATTAATTTTTTAATATATAATATTAATTACATTTACTACACCAAAAAACAAAATCTCCCCCATTAATTTTTTTTGGAACATTCAATTGGGGAACAGTCATTACAAGTAACGATATAGATATTCCATTTACAGAGATTTTCCCACCTTGTGCCGAGAGAGGCCCTGGAGACTTCATATAAATGCAGATATGTGTGTGTGTGCTAAGCTAAGCGTGCATTTGCTGACATTTCGCGTCCACCTATGTGTGCATGAAGAATGACAGACGCGTTTAACTCTGACGTCTCACATCCTCTGCCCCACAATGCTGTTTTTGAGGCTAAAGATTGATGGGCTCCCTTCTCAACTGCTCACACAATACATCCTTTAAGAGGCAAATTGCTGGGTCAGATCCCTGTCGATGGGGCCAGAAGGTCCACCACCTTTGGTGACATTCGACCCACTTCCCTCCCACAAAGCTTCTGAATTGCCACAGTTTTGTTCTTGGTTGGACACTGATAGAACTGGGTAACTGACCATGAGAAAGGGGATCCCACCAATGTGCCATTTATTAATGCAAAACTCTGATACAAGTTAGCACAGAATCAAACCAATAAACACACATTCTTGTAGACATTCAATCATATGTAGAAGAACAAAATATTGAAAATAATACATTGGTACTGAAATATTGGTATTGAATATTTGATGATTGGTGTCTAGCCAGCATACATGCTTATCAAGTCAATAATGTAATTGAGAAAACATGCAAACAATTCCTTATATTAAGCTGAAGGTAAATCTGTTTTCTTGATAACATTTATAATAAGTGAAAATCTACACATATTAAAATCATGATGAATGATGACAAGTTTTATAATTTTTTACGAATGAGAGAAATTCAGTTGTGTGCAAGTTAGAGGACAGACTTGGATTTGTCTAGTGTTGTTAAAAGAGTAGTTTCCTGGAGTTGCACTAATTAGTCTAACAGAGGTTATTTTTAAAGGTGATATAATTAATTGCTGGCAGTGCAACAGTATTAGCATAGAATGGGTTTACTGAAAACTGTTTGCATTCCCCCAGGGGTTCATTTGTTCCTCTGAAGGAGAAAAAATCTCTTTTCTCAGCTCACACACAGCTCAAGATTTGTCTTTTCTTTTTTTTCTTTTGCTGTGGACGTGGAGATTGTGTGATAAGACAAAGCAGTGGAACATGCTGTCCTTTGGGACCTGAAAGCACAACTGTCGGCAAAAGAATAAATATTACATTACATCTGATGTGTGGGAGTTGGGTCTTGAAAGGGTTGGACAACCTCCATAACACTGGAGCTCAGAATAAACAACATGAAAATACACAGTTGATGATTCAGCACCGGAAACAGATCTAAGATTGATGTTCAAATGGGAACCGACATATGAAAAATGACACTATGATACGACATAGTGTTTAGAAATCTTCCCGTGAAGATCACCTTTCCAGAAAGAACAACACAAAGCTACAAATAGCCTATCTAAAGTACTTCCTTATAAAGTTAGTTGTAGAGTTAAAGAGAGTAAAGAAAATATTATAATTATAGCTGTGTGATAAAGTAATATAGCTGTGTTAGATATATTGATGCTCTTTCAATTCAATTTTTGTTGTTCATGCCAAATGACAAGACACATAACCTCAAGGCACTTTGCCTGAGAATATTACAGGAAAACCAAACAGGTCCCAAAATGAGAAGGCATTGGAGACTGTGGAGAGAAAAAAACCTCTTGAACAGGAAGAAACCTCTATAAAATATTTTAACTATTGGATTTGAATACCATGACATTTGGTAGAGGTCTGTTTTCCCTAGATGATGGATTTTACTAAAATTGTTAATTATAAAAAGCAGAAGAAAGGCGGTGCAGACCTCACTGATGGTGGAAGTCAACCCAACAGGATCCACCCATAGTATTTTAGACCCAGGTGCAACTGTTGGTCACGCAATACGCAGGGGTGTTTGATTTGGGACACTTGCTGTGTTTGACGGGTGGTTCATCAGATTGTTATGTAGATAGATGCTTTGTAACAATTCGCCCTGTTTAAAACTCCAGGGGAAAATTACTACGCATTATTCTCAAGGCACGGGTGGATTAGTCTCGCTGCGTACGGCGCAGGCCGCCTACCCAATTTATAATAAACGAATAATCCCTGGGTGTACCGATAAACTTGTCGTCGGTCTAACCACTCATAAAATAATATATATATTAACGAAATAAATCAAGATAAGTTGCGTACAATTATTTGTATTTACACAAAACAACAACACCCCACATATCCCCGCGACACGACGCCGCAAACAAAGTTGGCCTCGTAACATAAACACACTATTTACACAATTCCCAAACATCGATATCTCCCCACCCCCGGATCATAACATAACCCCCCCCAAGTGACGTTTCCCCCAAACAAAAGATAAGCAGGTGTGGCGTGGTG